>VXBN01000663.1:549754-585431 GCA_013397395.1 Sinosuthora webbiana
GAGGCAGCGCGCAGGTACGGGGGTAGCGCTGCGGCGGGCACGGGGCTGGCGCCGGGGGGGGTTCAGCCTGGGCGGGGACGGGGCCCTGCCCCTTGCACCCCATCCCCCCGCGGGCCCTGCCCCATCCCCGCCCCGACCCCCGACTCGGAGCATCCCTGCGGATGGGGCTCGGAGCGTTCCCACAGCGCCCCGCGGGAGGGCCCAGCCCTGCCACAGCCCTGCCACAGCCCTGCCGCTGAGCGGTGGCAGGTGGCTCCAGCATCCTCATTCAGCGCGCTTCTCCCTGCTGGACACACCTGGCTGCTGCCACCTGCTCCGGGCTGTGGGCAGGGAGGCGGGGGTGGGCGCCGGTTGTGGATGTGCTGGGTGGATTGGGGACAGCCCTGGTGTCACCAGCCGTGGTGTCACCCGCCGCGGTGGCTGTGTCAGCTGGGGCACGGGGTGGCCTGGTTGCTCCCCCCTCACCGTGGGTGGGCAGGGGGGCTGTGCCCCCACTCTGCTCTCCTTGGCCTCTGACCTTTGCTTCACCTTGAGCCTGCAGACGCCATCTGTTTGGCAGCAGCAGTTCAATGCACGGCTCATTGTGGCAGGGCCCCGCTGCGCCGGCAGACAATGGGGGCCCCCTCACCCGCGCCACGCCGGGCTCGTCACGGCTGTCAGGGCTCCAACGAGCCCGAGGGATGCAGCTGAGCTCCTGCAGGGAAGCCCCAGCCTGGCTGTACCTGTGCGGGGAGAGCATGAAGCAGCATGGGGGGCTGCACCCCACCCTGGTGCATCGGCACCGCTGGCTGTGCAGAACAAAGAGGCGGGAGAGAGGGTTTGGGGCTCTTGGGTGACACAGTGGGGGCATCTTTGATGGGTGAGGAGGGAGAGCTGAGGCTGCCAGACTCACCCTTCATATCCCTCTGTGGGATTTCTGTGAGTGTTGCTTTGCCATGCAAGTACCTTCAGTCTCACTGTACCAGAGGTGATGGTGGGAGTTGCTGATGGCTTCCCAGCTTTGCTTGGTGGCAAGGCTGGCTCTTTGGCATGCCGTGATTTTCCCAGAAGTCCAGACACTCCCAAGCTGGCACATGGCAGGTCGGCAGCAGCTGATCAGCCTGAGGCTGCTCTGCTCCAGTGGGAGAAGGTCCAATGCTACATGTAGCCTACAAGAATTTCCTTGGTTTGGTGTCAGCGTCCTGAGGTCTCTTTCACTGCCTCGTCTGCCCCACATCTGCGCCGGATCACACCTGGGTGACTCACAGTCTGTGTGTCCTTCCTCAGGTGCTGCCCACCGCCAACCAGTCCGTGCAGACGTGCTGCCTGCTCTGTCACCGGGAGCGCAAGGACTGGGGAGGGCCGTCCCACAATGGGCTGGTTTCCCCAGGCGAGAGGCTGCCACCAGACTTTGTGCCAACGCTCGTGCAGAACCTCCTGGGAGAAATGCCACTGTGGATCTGCCAGAGCTGCCGGAAGAGCGTGGAGGAGGAAGAGCGACGGGCGGTGCAGGAGCAGGCCCTGGCGGTACGGGGTTACGGAGCTGGGGTTTGAAAGCCAGGGCTGTAGCTGTAGGAATATGGCACTGACCACCCTGTGGCACTGATTGGGTGTGTGGGTCCCATCCTCACTCCGAGCTGAGTGTCCCAGACATCCCAGCCTTCACTTCCCTGCCCAGGGCTGCCTCTGGCTCAGCAGAGACAGGCCCTGTTGGAGCAGTGTATGATGCTGTGGAGGCTCATCCAGCAGCCTGCCATGGCTTGGAGCTGCTGGGCTGGCAAGGCTGACAGTGCCACTGCTTTCCTGCCACCCCCGCTCTGCTGTGCGTTGTGCAGCGTCCCCCAGCCCCAGGGCTGCTCCCTTCATGACGCAGAGAGAGGCAGCCGCTGCCAGGGCAAGTGCCTGCCTGTGCATGGGGCTCGGGTAGAGGAGCTGCCTCCTGCCTGGCTTTATTTAACCCTGCCCTGGTGTGAGTGGGACCAGCACGGGCATGTGGCCCTTGGCATGGCCCAGTCTCTGTGAGCCAGGCTGTGTTGGTGTAGGATGGAGGGGGTGTTTGTCACTCCCAGGACTGTGACAGAAGTGGTTCACATGAGTTGAGCCCCTGCTGCAGTGGAGGGAGTATTGGTGCTGACATCCTGGGGCCGAGGGTGTCCCTTCAGCCACTTCATTCTGTGTTTCCTTTGATAGGTCTCATTATCCCACACATCTTGCAAGTCACAGTCTTGTGGGGGTGGCTCACACTCCTCTTCCTCCTCCTCCTCATCTTCTTCCTCCTCGTGCCACGGGAGCTCAGGGGACTGGGACCCCAGCTCGTTTTTGTCTGCTCACAAGCTGTCGGGCCTCTGGAACTCGCAGCACACCAACGGGACCGCCCAGGGCAGCCCCCTTGGGACCCCCCCAGCTGCACTAGGTGAGTTGAAGCCGGCTATGGGGTTGAGCAGAGCTTTCTGCCCAGTTCTTGGCTTAGGTGGTTTCTTTGTGGGCAAGGGTGGGCAGGCTTGGTGTCTGAATCTCAGTACTAGGAGTGTATTCGACCCTTTTGAAAAAGGCAGATGGTGCTGGGATTCAGCCCCAGCTCTGCTTTCCTTCCAGGCGACAAGCACCCCAGCCTTGCTCTGTCTCCGGAGTGTGCCAGCCAGGTGTCGGCCATGGCGCCGGGGCTGAAGGCCTGTCCCTACAGCCACGCGGCCTCTGCCACGTCCAGCAATGCCACACCGGGCTCACCTCTGCCTACCTCACTCGACTTCTGCAAGACACTGCCGAAGCAGTTCAAAAGCTTGTGCCGGAGGGCCACCCCGCCAGGTACGTGCCCAGGGACAGCACTGGCCACAGCCTCCCAGCCTGCTGCTCCAGAGCCTTTGCCCTTGCCCTATTCTCCATGCGGCAGGGCTGGATCCTGTGGGGGAGGCACACTGAACCCCAAGGCCTGTGTGAGCTGGGATGGCTTCTGTCCCAAGCACTCTGATGTCTGGGAGGAGAAACAGCTTGTACAAAGGTGGTGGGTGGCTCTGAGCATGGCCTTGGTCCGTGCAGCACAGCCGGTGTCTTGACTGTCTCTTCTCCTGCCTCTCTGCAGGTGAGGCCTTCCACTCCTCAGAGCATCATCAGCACTCCGACCTCACTGCTCCTCCCAACAGTCCCACTGGCCTCCCCTCGCAGCCGCCGGTGCTGATCCCCTCCAAGCAGACGCCTCCCCATGCGGGGCCCTTCAGCTCCCCACCGCACATCCCGCTGGGCTCCTCCTCGCAGGCCGCGCTTTTCCCTGCTCCCAGCGCGCAGGCGGCGGCTCCCAAGCCGGTGTCCGAGTCCCCCCCGGGCAGCGCGGCCTCACACAGCCCAGGGCCCTGCAAGAGCCCTCACCTGCCCCCTGCCAACGTGCCGCTGCTGAAGATGCCGCCGCCGCTGTCGGGCTGTGCTCATCCCTGCAACGGGCACTGCAGCACTTCACTCATCCCTCCTCCTGCCTCCCACCAGCTGCCCAGCACGAACAGGTGAGTAGAGGAGCCCTGCCTGCTTCCGGCCTCTCTTTGTGGGGGCATGTGCCTTTTCTCCCATCCCTGCCTATGGATGCACTTTTCCCTGTGGAGGGACTGACTGCCCTGGCATGGTGGTGCAGGAAGCTGCTGTCCTTGTGGGACACTTCCGCTGCTGCAGACTGAGGGTCAGGCTCTTTCTCTCCTAATGCGTGTTCCTCCTGCGGTTGTCCTTTGGTTCTGTGGTGCAGAAGAGACTTGCTGCTCCTCCAGCTAAAAGACCCAAAGGAACACCCTGATCAACCTGCTGTTGGCCAACAGGACCTATGTGAGACCTGTCAGGCAGCTGTGGCACTGAGCAAACGTCCTTGAGAAGATGAAGCCTGTGGACTTGTTCTGCTCACCTGTTCGTCCAGTCCCCTCTGGGCTGCCTGTGCCCTGGAAGAGAGCACATTTGTTCCTCTCTGCTAATTAGCTCTCTCTGTAGAGAGCCAGTTGGGTACTAAGCCGGATCTTGAGGAATGATGCTGTGGGCTGTGCCCTAGCCTCCCTGTCTCTGAGCTGGGTAGCCTGTGCCCTTGTGAGCTGGGCCTGTCTCACGTGGGGATGTCCGGCAGCTGCACAGTCTCAGTGTTCCTCACCTGTGCTACCTGCCACCCCCAGTGAGTACCCTGCCCTGCCCTGCTTCCAGCCCAGGCCCTGGCTCACTGGGCCTTTCCTGCACCAGCCGCCTGCTAGCCAGAGGCCCTGAAGGCTGGGAGCAGCAGGTTGCTGCTGCTGTGGGCTCCTTGGGCATCTTCCCCAGGAGAGGAGAATGCAGGGGAGGGGCTTTGTCCTGCAAATCCTTCTGCTTCGACACAAGCTTCCCCAGGAGGGCTGTTCCTACATGCATAGCATGGGGCAATTTTTGAGATCCCCTGGCACCTGCTCACCTCTCACCCTTCTCCCCTTCTCCTCAGGGACCCCTCTTGCAAAGGGCACAAGTTCCCAAACGGTACCAGCTGCCACCCTCCGCAGCCCTGCGAGGCAGACGAGGGACTCGGGGAGGATGAGGACAGCAGCTCCGAGCGCAGCTCCTGCACCTCCTCCTCCACCAACCAGAAAGACGGGAAGTTCTGCGACTGCTGCTACTGTGAGTTCTTCGGCCACAACGCGGTGAGTGAGGGGCTGGTCTGCAGCCACCCCTGATCCTTGCTCTGTGTGGGGAAGCATCACTCGGTCCCTGTGCCCGGAGTGCAGAGGTGGGCAGGCCTGGCCATGGCTGTTTCCTGCAGGCACATACATCCCCCACTTCCTTTCTACCCTGCTTCATCAGCCTGCTGGTCCCTTGCTCCCGACTCGCAGCTGCCTGCCCAGCCCCGGGGCTTGGAGCAGCCGGCCAAGCCCTGTGGCTTCACGGTGGAAGAGCTCAGTAGGGCTGTGCTGACTTGTCTTGCTGAGACTGCAGGGAAGGGAGTGGCTGGAAGGTCGTGGGGGGCTGTTGGGGGAGCCGGGGCTGCCTGCCCCTCATGCTGGCTGGTGCCTGGCTGACAGCACTTGCCTTCTACAGCCCCCGGCCGCTCCCACGAGCCGCAACTACGCTGAGATCCGAGAGAAGTTGCGTTCTCGCCTCACCAAGAGAAAAGAGGAGCTGCCACAGAAACTAGGGCACAACAGCAGCTCAGGGGAGCCCGCTGTGGACCACCGCAATGTGGATGAGCTGTTGGACTACATCAACAGCACAGAGCCCAAGCCCTTGAACAGTGCCAAGGCAGCCAAGCGGGCACGGCACAAGCAGAAGAAGAAGGTGAGGCTGGGCAGGGGCTGGGGCTGCAGGAAGAGCGCCAGGCTTTTCCTTCTCTCCTTTGCGTCCATTTGGGTTCTTGAATTGTGTCAGTCTCGCCCAAGGTGGCAGCAGTGCCTGGCCCCACGTAGAAGTCCCCCTGCCTCTGTTGCTGCAGAGGGTCTCCCAGCCTTCCTGGGTGCTTTGGGCTGCACTGTCCAGTCTGCTCCATGCCACATTCTGACACCATGCATCTCTGGTAGGGAGATGGCTCTTTCTGGTGCCTGGTGCCCAGAGCAGTGTCAGGTGTGTGGTGTCCAGCTGTTGCTGTGCCCGTGGGGGACATGTGACAGTTTAGGGGCTGTGGAAGATGTGGCATGGCTGTGCTGAGCAGCTGCCCTTGGATTTGCTGTCATGCAAAGCTGGAGCGAAGCTCCATGTCCTGCACCCATGGTTCTGTGGCCCAGCCCAAATGATCCTCATGGCACCTGTGTTGCAGGAGAAGGAGAAAGCCCAGCTGGAGGCAGAGGCCCAGAAGCGGGCAGAGCGTGCCCCTGCAGCAGGCCAGGCCAGGGAGCCAGCCGAGGAGAAGCTGCTGGAGTGGCCGGAGCTGGAGCTGGAGCGAGTGAACAGCTTCCTCAGCAGCCGGCTGCAGGAGATCAAGAACACAATCAAGGACTCCATCCGGGCCAGTTTCAGCGTCTATGACCTCAACCTGGATGTCAATGACTTCCCCAAGAAGGCAGCTGTCCTGGAGCAGAAGAACCTGCTCTCCAACCTCAACGGGTCTTCTGACCTGCAGGACATAGACCTGGCGCTGGCCCCACTCAGCCTGGGCCCTGCCAAGGGCCACACGCTGCTGCGGGGTGAACTGGGCCCCCGATGGGGCGAGGGGCCCGGGGAGCCCCCGCCAGCCCCACCGGCCGAGAACGGCGTGGTGAAACGCCTGAGTGCCGTGCCCAGCCTGTCCCGCATGATCTGGGTGCAGTCCAAGGCTGCGGACTCTGCTGCAGATGGCAATGGGCTGAGCCCGGAGCCCAAGGAGGGACCGCAGTCCAAGGGGCCGGAGCCGCCGGAGTCGCTGCCCGCGGGGAGCCGGCAGCGGAAGAACAAGCGGCAGAACGGGCAGGCAAAGAAAGGGGAGGGCAGCACTCCTGTGCCCAGCGGCCAGGCCCGGCTGGAGAGCCCTGGTGTGAAGGGGCAGGTGCTGGGAACCAAGCACCCTTCCAAGGCCAGTGCCCTGGAGCCACAGCGGGCCAGCGGCTGTGCCGAGCCCGGGGAGAGCGGCAAGGGGCAGCCTTGGGGCTGCAGCAGCGCTGCCAGGGTGGAGAAGGAGAGAACCAGCGAGTGGAAAGGCCGGAGGGGAGAGGGTAAAGCGGAGCTGCCAGAGCTGGCACCGCAGCAGCCACCTGCCCTGGCCACCCACCTTGCCCTGGGGGGTTCCCCCCAGCCCAAGGGCAAGAGCAGGAAGAGCAGAAACAAGGTGGAGAAATCCAATACCTCGATAGGTGAGTGCTGGGAGCACCGCTCTGCAACACCATCCTCAAGGTGGCCCCTTGCCCAGCTGGTAGCCCCTCCCTGCCCTGCAGCTCTGACCCTCTGCTCTACTTTCCCAGATGATGTGTTCCTGCCCAAGGACCTGGATGGGGCAGAGATGGATGAGACTGACAGAGAAGTGGAGTATTTCAAAAGGTGAGGGCAGAACCCTGCCGGGCTGAGGTCTGCCAGCGGGGCTGGAGGCATGAAGGGGCTGGGAGCTGACTGGGGCTGGGGGTCCCGACGGGCTGGGGGCTGACCGGGGCTGTCCTCTTCCTGTCAGGTTCTGCCTGGACTCGGCCAAGCAGACGCGGCAGAAGGTGGCCGTGAACTGGACCAACTTCACCCTGAAGAAAACCACTTCCAGCGCAGCCCAGTGAGGTGCGGAGGGGCCATCCCCACCCACCCACGGCCGCTCGCCTCTCCTCACTGTGCCCCCCGCCTCACCTTGGTGGTGTCCCCTCCTTCGCGGGGGACCCCGGTGCTCTCCTGCCCCGCGGGGACCCCCGGGGCTCCCTCCATCCTCCTGCCCCTCCCCGCGGGGTGCTCCCGGCCGTCCCGTCCTCCTCTCCGCGGGCACGCGACTCCCCGTGCCGCGGGGAAGGACCGTGCTGGACCCAATAAAGAACTTTTTAATTTTTTATTTTATTTAAACCCCGGTGTCTGCTGCTTTCTGCCGCGCCGGGGAAGTTGTGGGGCGGGATAAGGGGGTGGGGATATAGAAGGCATTCTGCGCAAGTTTGGCCGCCGCGGGGATCCGTCGTGCCGAGTCGCAGCTCCCGCCCAGTGGCGCGCTCTGTGCGTTGCTAAGCGATGGCGCCATGCGGGATGACGTAACTTCCTGGATCTCTTCCGGGAAGGAGCCATGGAGGCTGTGGCGGAGCGGAAGGTGGGAGCGGGCCCGGCCCCCGGTACCGCCCGGTCTGCGCTCCTGGTGCCGCACCGGGCTCCCCTCACCGCGTGTCTCCCCACAGAGGCAGCGCGAGGAGCCGGCGGACACGTCCGACCTGTCCGGAGAGGATGATGACGACTACGTGCCCTACGTGCCCGTCAAGCAGCGCAAGCAGCAGATGGTAATGGGGTAACGGGGCTGCCCGGGGAGGGCTCCGAGCGGCCCTCCCGCCGCGAGGCCGCTCACTCCGCCTCCATCTGCGTCCTTCCAGCTGCAGAAGCTGCTGCAGATGCGGCGGAAGGTGGTGTCGGAGGAGGAGCAGCGGGACAGCGGGAGCGAGCAGCGCGGGGACGAGGATGACATCCCGCTGGGGCCCCAGTCCAACATCAGTCTGCTGGACCAGCACCAGCACCTCAAAGAGAAGGCGGAAGGTAAGGGAGGAGCTGGTGGCAGAACTGGGTGACTTTCAGAGGACAGCAAACCCCTTCATTGTTTTTTGGCTCTCCCCCAGCTCGGAAGGAGTCAGCCAAGGAGAAGCAGCTGAAGGAGGAAGAGAAGATCCTGGAGAGCGTGGCAGAGGGCCGAGGTGAGTGGGAGCTTTACGTTTCAGATCTGTCTCCAGAGCTCCCAGGATAACAGGAGAGCTGTTCCCTGCCTTGGGAATGCTCATACTCAGGAGTGGGACCGGAGGTGACAATGGGTCTCCTCAGTTGGCACTGCCTGGTTTAGCTGCAACACGGCTGTGACAGGGCTCAGGGCACAGCAGCACTTGGTGTTCGTGTGCCAGAGGGGCTGTCAGTGCTGCTGCTTCTCCTCTTCTGTGTCCAGACATGATCTCCCAAACTGTTTGCCAAGTAGCTCTTGGTGAGGTTGATGTGGATGTGGAGGGTTTGCTCTGACTGATCATCTTTGTTTCTGCAGCTCTGATGTCAGTGAAGGAAATGGCCAAGGGCATCACCTATGATGACCCCATCAAAACCAGGTAAGTTTCACAGCACAGCTCAGAAGTTGTCCTTCTGAAAACATCACTTCATCGTGGCTGAAGAGAATTAAAGGCCAGAGAGTCTCACAAGAGCAGTGTGGCTCTGCAGCCTATTGCCGGGTTTTGTGTCATCACCTGTAAAATCAAACACTGTTGAGTCACATCGGATGTTGTTTTGTATACAGTAAAGCTTGATAAAGGACATTTATGTTAAACTTGAAGGCCTGAGGGTTGGTCTTCAGGTCTGGGAGGTCACTAAGCCAGAGAAAAAGTCTGGAGAAGCCTTTGGAGCCAGTGCTGATCGAGGCAGCATTGTCGAGGTGGTGATTGATCAAAGATTGGACTTGATAATCTCAGAAGTTTTTTCCAATTTCAGTGATTCTGAGGCAGTGTGAGGTATATGACTGAGGTGTGTCCAGACATTCTTGGTGTCCACCATCCACAATCCCTAGGCTGTTCTCAGCTGTTAGCTTGGTACTTTTGACTGAGATTTTGGGGAAGGGTTTAATGCATGGAACCGCCTCAGGTCTGTTCCAGCGCTCACTCCATGGAGCCCCTTGGGGTTACCTGTTTTATCTGGGGGGATGTTGGAGCCTAACAGGGAGTTCCCCTGAATTCCTCCATGGGAGCTGCTGGTTGTGGAGCCCTGGCCTCATTCTGCACCGTGACCTGTTTCTGTTGCTCTCACAGCTGGAGAGCCCCTCGCTACATCCTGGGCATGTCAGAGGCACGGCACGACCGTGTGCGCAAGAAGTACCACATCCTGGTGGAGGGGGAGGGCATCCCACCCCCCATCAAGAGCTTCAAGGAGATGAAGTTCCCAGCAGGTAGGCCAGGAGAGGAACCTGGAAGTGATCCCACCTTTTTCCTTGGCTCTTGGCCTGAGGGGTGTTTGTCACTGGGGGAAGAGCTGCTGCTGGGACCTGAGCAGGAAAAGAGAGGAAATAGTTCAGGTAATGAACATGGCGTTGTCCCTTGTTCTCTGACAGCTATCCTGAGAGGCCTGAAGAAAAAAGGAATCCAGCAGCCAACACCCATACAGATCCAAGGCATCCCTACAATGTGAGTGCTCTGTCCCCATCCCAGAGTACAGTTGCTCCCACAGCCCACTCAGGGGCGCTCTTCCCTGGTGACAGATGGACCCTGTCACCTTGCTCAGCTCTGGAGGTTTGAGTTGCTCCGTGATGTTCCTGCTCTCCATTGGTCCTGTTTCTCTGGTAGCCTCTCAGGAAGGGACATGATTGGCATTGCATTCACTGGCTCTGGGAAGACCTTAGTGTTCACCCTGCCGGTGATCATGTTCTGCCTGGAGCAGGAGAAGAGGCTGCCATTCTCTAAGCGAGAGGGACCCTACGGACTCATCATCTGTCCCTCGGTAAGTGCCAGGAGGAGGCTGTCATTGACTTGGAGTGACAGTCCTAAATTCTGCCCGCACAGAGGTGTAGGAACGAGCTGGTTTTGTCTCCACAGCGGGAGCTGGCCCGGCAGACCCACGGCATCCTGGAGTACTACTGTCGTCTGCTGCAGGAGGATGGGCTGCCCCCGCTGCGCTGCGCCCTCTGCATCGGGGGCATGTCTGTCAAGGAGCAGATGGAGACCATCAAACAGTAAGACCTTCTGGGGAAGTCCATGGGGCTGGAGCTGCTCTGTTTCCTGGCAGGGGGCTAAGGAGTGGCACCCTGGCTTCAGGACAGCATGGGGGTGAAAGTGGTGTCCTGCATGGGGCAGGAATGCCGAGGGCCTGACTGGAACCTCCTCTCATCCCACAGTGGGGTACACATGATGGTGGCAACCCCCGGGCGCCTGATGGACCTGCTGCAGAAGAAGATGGTGAGCCTGGACATCTGCCGGTACCTGGCCTTGGATGAGGCTGACAGGATGATCGATATGGGCTTTGAGGGGGACATCCGTACCATCTTTTCCTACTTCAAGGTACTGAACTGCCACGATAGGAACACCCTGAACCTCAGTCCAGCATATGCCACATTGGGTGAGTGTTAAAGGCTTCTTCCCTGTGCAGGGCCAGCGGCAAACCCTCCTCTTCAGTGCCACAATGCCCAAGAAGATCCAGAACTTTGCCAAGAGTGCCCTTGTGAAGCCCATCACCATTAACGTTGGGCGAGCGGGTGCTGCCAGCCTGGATGTTGTGCAGGTGAGGTGTTTGGGTGCTCCCTCGTGCCTGTGTGGGAGACCAGAAACATTCATGAGGGCACTTAATTCCTTCTACTGCCAGGGAGCTGGGGTTCATGGCCCTCCTTCCCAGCTGGCTAAGGGATACCAAGCAGTGGCAGTTCCTCTGCTGCCTGACCCATGTCTCTGCTTGTTCCTAGGAGGTGGAGTATGTGAAAGAGGAGGCCAAGATGGTGTACCTGCTGGAGTGCCTGCAGAAGACCCCTCCACCTGTGAGTATGCTGGGGACAATGTGGTCATGCTGGGGTATGGGGGGAGTTGCCAGGGGGGACCCCCTGTGTGGTGTGGGCGTGTGACTGAGCCATGCGTCACATATGAGCAGGTCCTGGGATCAGCAGTGCTGTGTGCTCTGCTCAACAAGAGGGAATGGGCTTCCCCAGGGGGCTGTGCTGGTGCCAGCAGTGCCAGCCTGCAGAACGGGCTCTGATATGATGCCTGTGCTGCCACAGGTGCTGATCTTCGCAGAGAAGAAGGCAGATGTCGATGCAATCCATGAGTACCTGCTGCTCAAGGGTGTGGAAGCTGTGGCCATCCATGGAGGAAAAGGTCAGTGAGGGTCCCAGAGAGGCCTGGGCTCCTGGTGTGTTCCCCCTCCTGCCAGGAATGTGTGTAGCCATGGAAGGTGCCAGCCTGAAGCAGTTGTTGATGGTGTGAGGAAGGGCTGTGGCAGTGTCAGGAGTGAGCTCCATGTTGTACATAGCAGGCATAAACAGTGCAGGTCCCTGTGGGATTTAGAGGCCCCATTTAGAGTTTGACTCCTGAGTCTTTGCTGCAGTAGGTAGAACTGAGAGCTCTGCCCTCGCTGATCTTCTCTGCTGGGCCTTTGCAGATCAGGAAGAACGGACAAAAGCCATTGAGGCCTTCCGGGATGGGAAGAAGGATGTCCTGGTTGCCACTGACGTCGCTTCCAAGGGCCTGGACTTCCCAGCCATTCAGCACGTCATCAACTACGACATGCCAGAGGAGATTGAGAACTATGGTAGGCACTGGGCCTTGTGGGAGGGGTGAAGAGGCCAGCAGGGCTCTGTGCCTGTCTCTGCAGTGCCTTGGGGCAGGGATGGTCTGTCACACTGCTCACCTGGGGTTGATCCTGTCCCTGTCTCCACAGTTCACCGCATCGGGCGCACAGGCCGTTCAGGCAACACCGGCATTGCCACCACCTTCATCAACAAGGCCTGTGGTGAGGAACAGCATGGGGCTGGGGGCTGGAGGAGGCAGCTGGGCAGTGGCAAGGGGGTGTTCTGAGCAAGCAGGATGGCTTTGCCTGACCTGTGTCTCTGCCCCCAGATGAGTCGGTGCTGATGGACCTGAAGGCTCTGCTCCTGGAGGCGAAGCAGAAGGTGCCACCTGTGCTCCAGGTGCTGCATTGTGGGGATGAGACCATGCTGGAAATCGGAGGTGAGAGACCCCAGGCTGACACAGGGACCCTCACGGGGCTGCTACGAAACTTGGGCTCCAGACGGGACCCTCCAGCTCCCAGTGCCACAACACTGGGGAGACACTGGTGTACCCCCTTTGCTCTGGGGTGGGGACTGCTGTCCTGGTGTGGCACTGTGCTGTCCTGGCCTTGACCCTGTCCCTCCCGTTGCAGGTGAGCGGGGCTGTGCCTTCTGTGGAGGCCTGGGTCATCGCATCACTGACTGCCCCAAGCTGGAGGCAATGCAGACCAAGCAAGTCAGCAACATCGGCCGCAAGGACTACCTGGCCCACAGCTCTATGGACTTCTAGCCTGGAGAGTGTGCTGCCCCTGGATGGGCCTGGGTTCCCTTTCAGCCCAGAGGCCTGTCTTGCACTGCTGTGGCCTGGCCCTTTTTCCAGAATTTGCATCACTGGGACTTTTGCCAGCTCAGCCTGACGAAGCTCCTGCCCCGGAAGGAAACGTATGGAGCTGTGCTGCAACAGCCCGTTACATCAGTGGTGTGTTGGGCAAGCAGGTAGTGGTGCCTCAGGGCGAGAGAAAGCCCCAGGTGGGAGCACTGATCTGGCCAGCTGCCCCTGCCAGCCCCCTGCAGAAGTGAGGTCAGGGTCTTGTGTTGCTCCTCAAAAATCCACAGAGTTTTTCTGGGTCCATTTTCCTCAACAGTGGGTGGCTGTTGCCATCTCCCCAGACATGCTGGGAGGATGCAGCCAGGGTGAGGTGGAGCGTGCCGTGCTCGTGTCAGGCGCTCCCTGAGGTGCTTCCTGTGCTCTGCCCCCGCGTTATGCCCCACTGCCCTGCTGTGAGGGGGAGGGCAGGCACATGGACACCTCCTATGGCCCAGCCTCTGCCCCCCATCCCACACCCCAAAAAGGGGAAGTCTCTCTGAGAAGGAAGTCTGCCCCATGCCTTCCCTTCGACTGCAGCAGTCACATTTTCTCTGCTGTGGGTAGCCCGAGTCCCTGATCCTTGTACTGGCCGCCAGGGTGAACTGGGCCCATGGAGAGACCCGTGAAGGATGGGATCCTTTATGTGCAGCACACCAAATTTGGAAAGGTAAAGGGTGGATTTGGGGTTGGTAGAGGGTTTGCCCTGATTTGTCATGATGCCGGGGCTGGGCCCTCAGCAGCCTGGGAAGGGGCGACTGGGGCCAGACCCATCTGAGGTGTCCTTGGGGGAGCCCTGGGCTCAGCAGCCCCATAAGTGGGGCTTTCCCTTGCGGCTGAGGGGGCTCATCTGTGTGGGCACCCACTCTGGCTCGCCCATGTGTTGGGTCCTTTCTTGCTTGGTCACCGCGTGAGTCGCAATGGAAGAATAAACATGCGTTAATGTGGCGCAGCTCCAGCGTGTGTGTGTGTGTGTGGGAGCGGGGCCCTGGGGCAGCACGTGGGATGTGTCCCTGTGCCCTCCATCGGCCTGGCCCTGGGGGCCAGCACTATCCAACGACACCCTCATGGCTTGGGCTGCTCCTGTGTGCCCTTGGAGGGGGGCACTCAGTGCCGCAGCCCTTGGGGGAAGGGTATGGGTGACATGGTGAGTACCCATGGTCAGGCCAGCTCCAGGGGGCTGTTGGGTGTTGGCAAAGCAGGTCCGGCTGCACCCATGGCAGGGTGGCCATGTCCTGGGAGGGTCTCAGTGGATATGCAGGGCTGCAATCACACTCTGACCTCCCTGCCGAACAAGAACCAAGCCCTAAAAGCTCAGCAGGCAGCCCTGTGTGTGAGGAGCTGGTGCCCTGCCATGGAGGAGGCAGGTGGGCTGGGGGCGGTGGGTATTTTGGGTGCTTGGCTGTGCCTGGTTCCTGCAGGGTGGAGGCTCTGCTGCACTTTTGGGGTACATGGTGGCACGCGCCCCCGCTATCCCATGACAGACTGGGAAGGTGCTGGTGCTGCAGAGGCTCCCCTGGGAGGAAGCGGGCTGCTCAGCAGATGTGAGGCTGCCAGCAGGAGCCTCAGCAGCTCAAAATGGCTTTAATTTGCATCAGGGTCTGTCCTGAGAACAGCTTGAGAGCTCAGCTGCAGGTCGGCAGGCCAGCACTTGCAGCAGGGAACAAAGAGCAGGACCTGGTGCTCAGGGAGCTGGGAGTGAGTGTGAGTCACCCAGTGAGCCATGCCAAGCCTGCTCGGGGCAAGGCCCCCCTCAGCCCAGCTTTGGGCCTGCCCTGCCCCACAGTTCAGGGGTCTGTGCTGGCCCCTGTTCTCTGCCCTCCAACAGCATCTGGCAGGTGCAGGCTGGGACTCCCCTATGCCCTTTGTGCCCTGTATGGCTCTTCCTGAGCACTGCTAGCCCTGTGTGGAGGGCAGTGCTGCCAGATGCAGTGGCCAGCTCTTCGCTGACCCGTTTTTTCCCTGCCTTTGCCCTTTCCATGCATTAGAGGTCCTGGAGGAAGATGCGAGCCCAGCTGTTTGCCGCCAGCCCGTCCGGCGTGGCCCGCATGGAGAAGTTTGATGTGCGGGATGATGGCACGGTCCCAGAGAAGACGTCCCTGCAGCGGTGTGCCCGCCGAGTGATCCGCCTCTCTGACTGCGTCTCTGTGGGCCCGGCGGGCACAGAGAGCTGCCCCAAAGCCACCGCCGCCTTCTACCTCACCACCACGGAGAAGAGCTATGTGCTGGCAGCTGAGCAGCGCGATGAATGGATCACCCAGCTCTGCCAGCTGGCCTTCCAGGTACCAAGGGGTCTGCCAGAGCCTAGAGCCCTATTTGGGTGAGCTGAGAAGCTCCAGGACAGGCAGGGAATTTGTGCGCCCCCGCCACGTCCCAGGTCATGCTCACATCCCTTTGTTTCAGGGTGCAAAAGAGACAATGCCGAGTAGTGCCCGTTCCCAGCCTGGCCCTGCTGTCCCCATGGAGGAGAACTCCCTCTACTCGTCCTGGCAGGACCGTAGGTGCAGGGGTGGTGAATAGGGCTGGGGTGGGCTGCAGCTCAGTGCTGCAGTGCTGACCTCTGGCTTGTTTGGCTCCCACAGTGACTGAATTCTTGGTGCTGGTGGTTCAGACAGATGCGGCCACCCGCTGTGGGCTGCACGGGCACTACCTGCTCTCGGCCCTTCCCCAGAGCCTGACACTGAAGGACCCCCAGTCCCGCCAGCCCCTGCTCACCTGGCCCTATGCCTTCCTTCGCAAGTTTGGCCAGGATCAGGTGAGTCCCCCACTCCCTTCTTGGGGCTGTTGCCTGCCCAGAGTGGATGACAGCCCCTCAACTCCCCCTCTGATCCTGCAGGCTGTCTTCTCTTTCGAGGCCGGCCGCCGCAGTGACTCCGGCGAGGGCACCTTCACCTTCAGCACCCCACGGGCTCCTGAGCTCTGCCGGGCTGTGGCTGCTGCCATTGCCTGCCAGCAGCAGGGCAAGGACACCCCAGACCCCAGACTCTTCTGTGTCTCAGACCCCCAGCTCTTTGCACAGGGCTTTGAGCCCCAGCCCTGGGGGCCTGGGAACGATGATCCCCAGCCCAGCCCAGCTCTGGGGGGGACACAGCCTGCCTCCCACCCCCCTGCCAACCTCCTCCGCTTCACGTCACCAGAGCCAGAGGGCTCATGCCCCATCGTCTATGCCTCCATCGCCCGGGGCCAGCAGCCCCTCTTTGTGCCAGGGCAGCCAGACTCTGCTGAGCCCTGGGCCATAGGGAAGCCACTCCCTGAGCATCTCTACGAGAACATCTTCACTGCAGAACCACGTCCAGCCGGGGCCCAGGAAGAGGAGGAGGAAGGGCAGTGGGAGATGGGGTGCCGACAGGCCCCCGAGGGCCACAGCAATGAGGGGGGGCCCCTCTATGACAACCGGGCCGCCATGGCACAGAACCCGCGGGCCGCGGGCTGGGGGCGCGGAGGGCAGGAGGCGCTGTCAGGGCGCTCCGGGCACAAGCATCACAGCACCCTTCGGGCCAAGCTGGTGCGGTTGCTGAGCCGAGAGAGCCCCGGAGCGCGGGACTGGGCTTGAAGTGGCCGGTGCCGGTCGGTGCCGTTCGGTCAATAAAGGCACTTACCGGACCGGGCTCCGCCGCTGCTCCGGGGAGTGGGTGGGGGGCGGGCGGGGGCAGCTCGAGCCTCCCCGCTAGGGGGCGCCGCCGTGCCCGCCCCGGCAGGCAGAGGCGCGCACGGTGATTGGCCAGAACGCCTGCTGGCTCCGCCCCCTCCCGATCCTATATATGGTGGGGCCGGGCCGGGCGGGGGCGGTGCCCGGGTTCGAGTCCCGTGTCGGCCCGTACCGCTCCGCTACCGCCCGCTTCGCCGGGCCCCGCTGGCCGCGGGTGAGTCCGGGGAGCCGGGCCGTGGCGGGGGGCTCCGTCCTCTGCCGGGGCGTGGTATGGGGGCGTGAGGGGTGGAGGGCTGAGGCCTGGCTTAAGGGGAAGGCGGGTGTTCAGGGTCGGGTTCGTGCAGGGCAGAGCCGGCGTCCCCGACCCCCGGGAGGGGAAGCGGTGTGGGATGGGGAGGGGTCCCGAGGCCCCCCCGGGTCAGGGTGGGGCTTCTCAGCAATGAGAAGGGCTGCCCAGCCTTTGCACACTGGGGACCCCCGTTTTAGTCGGGCCCTGTCCTTCCGGGGAGGGGTGGGGGCTATCCGCCCGCTCCGGGCCGCCCCGTCCCGGCGGCTCTCTGGGGCTTGCGCGGCTCCCGGGCGCCGGGAATGCCTGACACGCAGCTCTTCCCCCGGCCCTCCCGAGCGGGGAGCGGGCTGGTGTCGTCTTACACGCCTTATATAGCCCGCACCGGCCCGGGGAGAGCGGGGGCACGCTGGCCCCCGGCCCTGCGGCCGGCCCGTGCGAGGCGTGGGGAGCCCCTCAGCCGGCCGTGTCCGCCCTCGGGAGGAAGGTCCTGGGGCCGTTCGTGCGGGTCTGGCGGCTTCTTCCAGGTAAAAGGTGGCAAGAGGCGGGTGCTGGCCCATCTGTCCGGAGCCTTGGCCGGCTGACAGCTGTCAGGCAGGGGAGTACCGGGATTCCCTCCTGCAGAAGCCCCAGAGATGGGCTCGCTCCCAGGGAGCATCTGCTCGGCCGGCTGCCGGAGCGCCAGCCTGGCCACTGTGCCAGGCGCCTCGGGTGGTATCACGCAGCTCCTGTGTTGCTGCTGATAATTCATCCGGCAAAAATGCTTCTGGTTCCTATCCTTCTATACCTGCCGTTGCTTCTCTGTGGTCTGAACAGCCTTGGCTCTCAGCAGCGGGAGTTCCTGGGGTGCTGCAAGGGAGAGCACATCCCAGGTTTGGAAGGAGAGCAGAGCCCACAGACACCCCACTGTGGGTGGCAGCAGGGCTGTGCCTGGCTCCCTGGCACTAATCGGTGTTAGCCTGGGCCCCTCAGCTCTGACGTTGCTGGAAGAGATGCTGATGGATTTGGGGTGCGTCTCTAACCACAGTGTAGGATAGTCAGGGTGGAGTTACAGCTGGAAACGTGACCTGCCTCCTGTCCTACCCTGCCAGGCACCAAACCCTCTCCTCGCCTGTTCTCCCTGCGTTGTTTCCACGTACCCTAACACCGGGATCACACCCTCTTCCCTTGCAGAGATGGGCGACATGGAGTCCTACAAGGTGATGCTGAATGGGCCGGCACCCTGGGGCTTCAGGCTGCAGGGAGGGAAGGATTTCAGCATGCCGCTCTCCATCTCCAGGGTAAGAGAAACCAAGGCTGGTGACACCCATCCTTCCTCCTGCCTCTGTGGGAGGGAGGCCGCAGTGGCTGAGGCAGAGCCGTACGGGGGATGTAGATGAGCTGGGGCCCTGGGAATGCTGCATCCTGCCCTGCCTGGCTCCACGTAGCCTCCTTGGTCCCTTATCAGCTGCAGCCCAGCACGGGGGTGTTCCGGGCAGAGAGCTGCAAGCAGAAACGTGAAATTCTGCACAGCCTCTGCAGAGGGGGGCAGGGGAGGCCCCTTCCGGAGTGTGCCCACCACAGCCGGAGGGGATCTGCTCTCTGAGATGTGGGACTGGCTTCCTGGTCTGCATCCCAGCACTGGGATTTGCATCCCAGGATCTAGCCAGTGCCCTTCTGCCCTCCTTTCCACAGCACAGCTCCCAGCTCTGTGCCTGAGGTCACTCCTGAAATGGGCATGGACAGGGGGAAGCTGTACTGCTGCCTGCACAGGGGTGTGACTCCCTCCACAAAACTCTCCCATTTCTCCAGTGAGAGCCTTTGTGCCACAGCTGGTCGTGCCCGAGGCCGCTGGTCTGAGCCTATCCTGTTGTGATATTCCTTGGTCTGACCCTGGATGTGTGCAGGTCCCCGTCCCTGGGCGGGTGCTGGCCACGGCTTTGGCCACGCAATTGCCTTATAAGCCTTGGAATGTGACTGCATCGCCTGTGCCGCTGGCGCTTGGGCAGCTGGCACGGAGGCTGCTTCTCAAAGGACAGCTTTGCTCGTGGCATTGAGTGCTGCATGGGGACCTGCCCCTGGCACTGCACACCTGTCCCAGAGGGCACAGATCTCACAGCATCCCAGCACGGAGCACGGGCCCTGAGGGCACTGTGTGAGGCTGGAGTCGCCAGTGCTGCTGCCCCGGGGCCTGCTGATCTCTGCTGAGCACGCAGAGACGGCTTCAGCGAGTTTATTCTCTAAAAAATGTTTCTCTTGGCTGCGAGCCAGTTCTTAACAAAGGGTCTGGTCGGATGGAGGAGCCTCCCAGAGCCTGGGGCAGGGGCCTCGTGAAGCAGTGCTTGGTGAGGCTTGGGCAGTGCTGCTGTCCTGGGCAGGACAGGAGCAGCAAGGAGATTCCCAGGGGATGCAGCCAGATTTGTGGGCCCTCTGGTGAGGCTGGGCTGCATGCAGGGTGGTGTCCTCTGATGGGAACGTGTGAGCCTGTGCTGCTCTGCGCTCCAGAGGCATTCCCAGACCCAGAGCTCCTGCTCAGAGCATGCTGCTGTCCTTGGCCACTGCTTCCCGTGAGCTGGCCCTGCCACAGCAGGCTGGAAGGAAGCATCCTGTCCCGGCTTGGTGGGCTGCAGGGGGCCCTGCTCTGCAGGTCTGCAGGGGTGGGCAGCACAGGTCAGCACTGGTGTGTCCATTGGCTTGACTTTCAGCTGTGTCCATTGCTGTGGCACTTCTGGGTGAGCAGTGAGGCTGTTTCAGTTCACTGATCACACAAAAGAGGTGCCACCTCCTGTGGCATGGGGTTCTGCTAGGGTGCTGACACCCTGGCTAGGCAGGCTGTGAACCATGGTCGCTGTGCTGGAGCTGGGATGAGGACTGCAGTCTGGATAGCTGGATGCTGCATGGCACATCCTGGCACCTGCCAGCTGGGGAAGGGGAGAGGCACCTTGGTGCTACTGGCGGGAAGGCACTGCGGGATGCACTGCAGGAGGCTCTGTCCTGGACAGGGCAGTAGGCGAGCACATTTCTGGATGTGGTGATGGAGGTTCAGGGAGCAAAAGACTGGGTGGAGAGGGGAGGAAGGAAGCCCTTGTTAGCAGGTCTGGGTGGGAAGTAGGAGCGCTGGCACTGCCATGGCTCCTGGCTGAGCTGGCACCTGTCAAAGGGGTTTCCTGCGCATTGGCACGGAGGGGGACGGGAAGTGCTGACCAGGCTGGGTGAGGCTCCATGACGCAGCCTGACGTGCTCTCCCCTCCCTGGGCAGTTGTGTGAAAACCTCTCCCAACTCCTGCTCCTGCCTCCAAACCCACGCTGCCGCCCCGTGCCTTCCCCAGCCCTCCAGGGCAGCAAGCTGGGGCTTGCAGCAGCATGGCCTGGAGTTGGGGGCATCACTGCTGCTGAGGGCACCCTCCTGTGCCGGGCAGGAGAGGAGTGTGGGTGTACTGGGTGGGGGTACCCATGTCCTGCTGGGAATAGCAGTGGGATGCAGGTGGAACTGGGCAACATCCAGCCCCTGTGTGGTGTTTGGCCTTGCGTGGAGGGCTGGTGCTGGCCTAGAGAAGGGATGTGTGGCTCCAGGGTGAGCCGGGTTCTGCAAGGAGGGGCCAGGACTCAGTGGCAGGGATTTTTCAGCCCTCTGACAGTGCTGGGAATCTGGCTCGCTCCTTTTATGTTCATGTCGAACAGGACTTGAGGAAATACTTGGTCTGGGTCCAAGCGCCTCGAGTTCTTCCATGCTGGAGGAGCAGGAATGGCTGCAGCCTGCCCACGTCTGTCTGTCTGTCTGTCAGTGCCTGGGAGCTGTGTGCGGTGCTCCGGGCCCTGCTCGCCTCTGGCTGTGCATCCCCGGTGGGAGGGGAGGGCAGCCTCCACTTCCCAGCGTGGGGTTGGTGTACGGCCGTGCCATGGAGCTGTAGCAGGGGCAAGGCGCATCCCTGGCACTGTGTCGGGAAGGGGAGCTTGTGGCTGTGCTCCCGGCTGTCCCAGTGAGGCAACGTGGGTGGGGGCGGGTGTCTCCCTGCCCCGGGAGGGCTCCTGCTCCTCTGTGGGAATGAGGTAATGTCTGTGCCTGGTGGGAACGGGACGGGAGCGCGGGCGGCTGGGGGAGTGCCCAAGGGGTGCCTCCCCTGTCCTTCCCCGCCCCAGGCGAAGGGCTGGACGTGCCTGTGGTTTGCAGTGAGATGTGGGCTGCCCAGCGGGCCCTGACTCACTGTGCTCTCTTCCTGCCCCAGGACCACAGGGATGACTCCAAGGGGTGGCTGGGCTTCTTGTCAAGGCTGAGGCAGCACTGCCTCTGTCTTTGGCGTCACGGCGATGAGGCCCTGGGGTGCTGGCAGGGTCCCCAGCTGTGCCAGAGGGCAAGGGCTGGGCAATGCCCTGGAGAAGTGCTTTGCCTTCTGCTGCTGCCAAGGGGAAGAGGCTGCTCTGGGCTCATTCACTGAGAAATGGGAAGTAATGTGGGGGTCCCTACTTTCCCCTGGGTCAACTCTCTGTGGTGTCCTGTGCTGGGGATCCTGGCCCTTGGCAGGCCTCTGCCCTCTGCTCGGCTGTTCCAGCTCTCCCTAACTCTCTCTGTCCTGCAGCTGACTCTGGGTGGGAAGGCAGCCCAGGCCGGCGTGGGAGTGGGCGACTGGGTGCTGTACATCGATGGGGAGAGCACCAGTGCCATGACACACATCGAGGCCCAGAACAGGATCCGTGCCTGTGGGGACAGGCTCTGCCTCACCTTGAGCAGGTAGGAATCATGGGTCCCTCAAACATGGGGTTCTGGTAAGACTGGAGTGTAATCAGGGCCCTCTGACCAGTGCCAGCTCCTGGCATCACCATCTCCCAGCATCACTGCTCCTTATTTAGAGCCTGGAAGTCCTTGGCTGTGTCCAAGGGCTCTGTTTGCCTGGATAAGGCTTAACCTGACTGCAAGCCACAGGGCAGTGCCAGCTGGCCACATTTCCCCTTGGTTGGGTGCTGCATCCCTGGGGTACCAGCATGCTGGTGGTGTCCGGGCCAACTCCAGTACCTGCCCATCTGTCTCCTCTCTTGCAGAGCCCAGAACCAGCTGGGGAAGCCGCAGAAGGTACGTGTTGCTCCTGGTGCTGCAGTGGCAGCTCAGCCTCATCTCAGGGGAAAGCAATTTCAGTGTAGTCAAGCAAATGGACTTTGCTCCTGGGGCTTTTAGGGGGCTGGGGTATGTTTGGAGGTCTAGGAAACCCAGCTGGAGGAGCAGCTCTGATCTCTGGCACTGTGGAGGATCAGAGGGAGCGGGATCTGCGCAGTAGGTGCCTGGGCCCAGATTGTCTGTGCCCCTGCTGGTGCTGGGTGTGGGCAGGGATGCAGAGGGGCCAGCACAGGGGAGGAGGCTGGGCAGGTGCAGCAGCATGTTTGCTAGTGCTGGGGAGTGCTCTGGCACAGGGAGTCAGGGCTGGGGCTGGTGACTGGTGGCTCCTGGGCAGAAGCCATCTGCATGTGTTCAGCTTTGTGCCATGGGACGGTTGCAGTCGGTGTGTGGCATGCACCGCCCTGCCACGGGCAGCAGCGAGTGTCCGGGGCACCTACTAATCTTCAAATGACCCTCAGGCTGGGTGTGTGATCTGCTGTCACTGGGCAAGGTGCCCAGTGGAGTGACTGCCAGCCTGGCAAAGCCTGGTCTCCAAAGGTGCACGTGCTGTCCGGCTTTCCTACCTGGCTGCCTGCTGCGCTGCCTGGCCCGGGGCTGCCCCTTGCATGCTGCTTGACGTGTGAGCCCGTGTCTGTGTGTTTTGTCTCGCTCAGGACTCACTCCCCTGCTCTGAACCCCTGAAATATAACTTCGCTCCCAGCACCGCCCTCAACAAAACAGCTCGGCCCTTTGGGGCCGGCTCACCTCCGAACCCACGGCCCGGGCTGGTGACGAAACCCGTGACGTACGCGCCCCTGGCGCCCGCCTGCACCCCCCAGCACAACGGGTACGTTGCTGTCCATCCTGCTCCCTGAGGATCGGGGGGAGCCTGCTGCCCGGCCCTGCTGCGCCTTGCATGCCAGGCACCCTGGGTGGGAGCGGGTGACAGTGCCCGTGCCGGAGTCACCGGTGGCTGGTGCTGAGGTGGCACAACAGAAGTGTCGCACACAGGGACACACAGCCATGCTGGTGCCAGTCCCTTGCTCGGGGACGTGTCAGCCTGTGGGGACTCCTGCCAGACACAGTGGCTGTAGCAGGACACTGGCTGGCATCTGCAATGGCAGGGAAATGATGGCTGTGACCACAGGCCGGTGCCTGCCTGGGGACATCCTGATGTTCCCTTGGCTGCAGGACGGGACTGGGCAGAGTGATGGCCTCCAGTTCTGCCACACTGTTCTTCTCTGACTCCGCTGCTCGTGTCCAGCAGCTGCTGGTCCCTGCTCCTCCTGCCAGAGCTGCCGTAGTGCCCAGGAACTGGGCAGTGGGGCGGGATGTGGCATTGACTGCCCTGGGCATCCAGGCCGGCTCTGGGGACTGAGGGAGCACAGTCTGGTCCGCTGGCATCTGCCCCTGTGTCCCAGTGTGCCCTCAGCCCTGGGTGAGCTGGGTGTGAGAGTCAGGGATAGGGGGATTAATGCAGGCCATAGGTGAGCTCTGGAAACTTCTTGGGTGCTGCAGGTCTAATTTCACCTTCCTTTTTCTTTCTTTCTCTCCTCCCTTTCTCTTTCCCTCTCCCTACAGGTGCTGAGCCTTGACAAGTCAGTAAGCCTTTTACCTGCTCTCTCTATCCTCCCTGCATGCCTCTTCCCTGCCAGTGCCCTGTTCTCTGGGGCATGGCCAGCCTGGGGATGGGCACCAGGTGCCTGCTCTGCCCATGTGGGTGGGTCACTCCTGGCATGAAGCTGTCCCCACTGTGGAGGGGACAGCTGCCTGTCTCTGCCAGCTGCTGGGGCCCTGGAGTGTCCTTGTGTGTGATCCATTCCCTGTTCCCCAAGATGTGGCTGTGCTGGGCAAGGGCTGATGGGCTGTGCTGGGCGCCGTGCCCAGGGCCAGGTGGCACTGCCATAGACGGCTGTGGTGCAGCTTCCCTGATGGTGGTTTTTTGACCTTGGCTTATTCTTACTCTGTCCTTTCTCTTTCTGGCCCTTGGGGCCGGTTTCAAATTTCCAGGAATGGTGGTGGTCATTCCAGAGTCAGTCCTTCACAGGCCCAGCCTTTGTGAGGGAGGAGTTGGGGGGTGGGGAGTAAGAGAAGGTGTGAGGTCTCTGGTACTGGTGTGCTGTGATTCTGTGCTGGGCAAGGTGCGGGACAGCCCCAGGAGATCTGTCAGATTTGACAGACGACTCTGTCACTCACAGGCAGCCCCCACAGCTGCTGGAGTCCCCCAGCACCCCTGTGTGTGACCCTGTGAAGCTGCGGATGTTAGAGGACATTGACGACTCAAAGCCCCACAGCTGGACCTCCCAGTCCCGTTCCTTCCGCAAACTGTCCCGGCTGGTGGGCGCTAACAGCAGTGAGTTCCCGTAGGGCCTGGCACTGGCTGTCTGCCCAGCTGTGCTGGGGAAACTGGAGCTGGATAAAGGCTTTGGTGCCTTGTGGAGTGTTGGTTTTGGCCCTATGGGGCACTTAAGCCAGGCAGAGCAGCCTGGGGCTGTGTGGGTTCATGGCAGTGCTGCTGGGCTGGGGCCATGCTCTGCCCCGTGGCCAGGCAGGGCTGTGTGTTGGGACAGGTGGGCAGTGGGAGGAGTCCTTTTCCCTTTCCTGTTCCTTTTCCCTTTCCGCTGTCTCTGGGCCTCAGTTGCCACAGACTGACTCCATCTCCCCTTTCTCTCCTGCTGTGCTCAGTTGAGGATGGTGAGGACGAGCTTGTTAAAACGCCCAGGTAAGGGGGGCGTGTGCCAGAGCAGCAGCAGGAGCCACAGGGTGCCCACCCCAGGCTCAGCCCATGCACCTGATTCTCTCTTGCTGCCTGCAGTCACTTAGGGGAAACTCTGCTCTGTTGCTGTTTTTTCTTTCCCTCACCAAGAGTTGAGCTGTTGGTGGAGCTGCAGAGCTCGCCCTGCACTCACCCCACAGTGGGCACTGCCAGAGCTCAGCCACTGCTCTGGCCATCACCTTGGGAAGGTCCTGCCAGGACACTCACTGGCCAGACAAGATGTCCTGTGCTGGGTAGGACCTGCTGGGCACTGCTGGCACCAAGCTGAGGAGGCCAAGCTCTGCCATTGCTTCTTGAGGAAAAGGGATCTGGAGAAGGCTGGTGCACTGACAACACCTTGCTGGGGGTGTTGGGAGGTTCTGGACAAGGGACAGTGTGCTGTGAGCCCGGCTGCAGGATGGCAGGGCAGAGCTGGCTGAGTGTCTCCAGCTTCTCTTAGCTCTGGAGTGCATTTGTGAGGGATGGGCTGTGCAGTGATCACATACTGAGTGTTGTGCTACTGTTCTTTCCAATATCACAGGGATGCTCATGGGTCCAGCTGGGGCACAGTGGAGCAGTGGTGAGTGCCAGGGTCTGGTCATGGCGCCTTTGGCAGCACTGCCCTGTGCTGAAGTGTTGGGCAGGGTCTGTGCATTGTGCTGGCTGAGCTCCTGCCCTCTGTCACTCACAGGCAGCCCCCACAGCCTCTGGAGCCCCCCAGTACCCCCGGGTGTGATCCTGGGAAGCTGAGGATGTTGGAGGATGCTGAGGACTGGCAGGCCCGCACCGGGACCTCCCAGTCCCGCTCCTTCCGCAAACTGGCCCAGCTGACGGGCACAGATGGCAGTGAGTTCCCACAGGGCCTGGCACTGGCGGGGGATGTGGGACTGTTGTGGGGTAACCAGATGCTGGGAGAGGCCGTGGGGTGATGTAGCACCCGGGAGCTTGGGTTTTAACCCCAGGTCACTCCCTGAGGGCAGCTGAGCCAGCAGGAGCTGCCCAGGGCTGTGTGTGGGCTTGTGGTGGTGCTGCTGGTCTGGGGCCATGCTCTGCCCCACGGCCAAGCAGGCTGTGTGATGGGGTGAGGGGATGTCGAGTGGGGAGGTTGGTTTTCCTCCTTTCCCTTTCTGCTCTTCCTGGACCTTAGTTGCTGCAGACTGACTCCATTTCCTCCTTTCTCTCCTGCTGCACTCAGTGGAGGATGGTGAGGATGAATCTATTAAAAAGCCCAGGTAAGGGGAGCATGTGCCAGGGCAGCAGCAGGAGCCACAAGGTGCCCACTCTGGGCTCAGCCCACACGGCTTGTTCTCTCTCACTGCTTGCAGTCACTCAGGGGAAACTATTTGCTCTGTTGCTGTTTCTTCTCTCCTCTCCTTATCCTCCACTCTCTGTCCTGTCCTTTCCTTCTTCCTAGAACCAAGCTGTTGACAGAGCCACAGGCTCCGCCCTGTGCTCACCCCACAACAGGCACTGCCAGTGCTCAGCCGCTGCTCTGACCATCATCTCAGGAGGGTCCTGCCCAGACACCCACCAGCCAGGCAGGCTGTTCCCAGATGAGGTGTCCTCATGCAGGGTGTGCCGGCAGGACCCGCTGGGCACTGCTGGCACCAAGCTGGGGAGGCCAAGATGCAGCACAGTGTGCTGGACACAGTGGGCAGGGGTGGCTGGTGGCACTGACAGCACCTTGCTGGGGGTGTTGGGAGTTGCAGGGTAGGGAACTAGACCAGACCTGGGGCACAATGTCGTGTGGGGCCATGGAATGGCTGCAAGGCTGATCAGGAGTGAACGCTGTCAGCATTTCCACAAGGCTCGTGCGTCTCTGGGGCTGTGGATGCACTTGGGGAGGGATGAGCTGGTCAAACACTGACTGTTGTGCCACCATTCTTTCTGATACCACAGGGATGCCCATGGGTCCAGCTGGGGCACAGGGCAACATCAGTGAGTGCCAGGGTCTGGCAGAGGTGTTGGCATGTGCCAGGGCATCTTCGGGGGTGCTTCCCTGTTCCAGAGCAGGGTCCAATCCTGGTGCTGAGCTCCTGCCCTCTGTCACTCACAGGCAGCCCCCGCAGCTGCTGGAGCCTCCCAGTGACACTGTGTGTGACCCTGTGAAGCTGCGGATGTTAGAGGACATTGACGACTCAAAGCCCCACAGCTGGACCTCCCAGTCCCGTTCCTTCCGCAAACTGTCCCGGCTGGTGGGCGCTAACAGCAGTGAGTTCCCGCGGGGTCTGGCACTGGCTGACTGCCCAGCTGTGCCCAGCTTTGCTGGGGCAACTGGATAAAGGCCGTGGTGTATTGTTACAGCAGGGCATTCCTTTTGACCCCATTTGGGCCCTCTGTGGCAGCTGAGCCAGCGGGAGTTGCCCAGGGCTTTGTGGGCTCATGGTGGTGCTGCTGGGCTGCAGCTGTGCTCTGCCTTGTGGTTGGGCAAGGCTGTGTGTTGGGGCAGGGGGGCAGTGGGAGGAGAGGGAATTTTTCCTTCCTTTCCCTTCCCTTTCCTTCCTGCTGTGCCTGGGCCTCAGTTGCTGCAGACTGACTCCATCTCCCCCTTTCTCTCTTGGTGTCCTCAGTGGATGATGGTGAGGATGAGCCCGTTAAAATGCCCAGGTAAGGGGCAGCAGCAGGAGCCACAAGGTGCCCGTGCCAGGCTCAGCGTCCACAGCCACTTCACCTTCACTGCTTGCAGTCAGTCTGGGGTGCACTGCTGGGGGTTCTTCCCTCCCTCTCTGTCCCCTCTCCCAGACCTGAGGTGTTTTCAGAGCTGCACAGAGGCACTGCCAGCACTCAGCCACTGCTCTGACCGTCACCTCGGGAGGGTCCTGCCCCAAGCACCCACCTGGGTAGGGGTGGCTGGTGACAATCACAACACCTTGCGGGAGATGTTCGGAGGAGCTGGGCAGCAACTGCTCTTGGCGCTTTGTGTCCCATGCGGCTGTGAAGCAGCTGCAAGGCTGCTGGTCAGTATATCCACATGGCTCATGCCCCATGGGGCTCTGGGTATGGCGTGGGATGGTCAAACAGTGACTGTTGTGCTGCTGTTTTTTCCAATGTCACAGGGATTCCCATGGGTCCAGCTGGGGCACAATGGAGCAGCGGTGAGTGCCAGGATCTGGCAGAGGTGTTGCCATGTGTCAAGTCACCTTTGGCAGCACTGCCCTGTGCTGAAGTGTTGGGCAGGGTCTGTGCATTGTGCTGGCTGAGCTCCTGCCCTCTGTCACTCACAGGCAGCCTCTGGAACCCCCCAGTACCCCCGGGTGTGATCCTGGGAAGTTGAGGATGTTGGAGGACGCTGAGGGCTGGCAGCCCCGCACCGGGACCTCCCAGTCCCGCTCCTTCCGCAAACTGGCCCAGCTGACGGGCACAGATGGCAGTGAGTTCCCACAGGGACTGTTGTGGGGTCACCAGATGCTGGGAGAGGCTGTGGGGTGATGTGGCATCAGGAGTTTGATTCTGGCCCCAAGTCACCTCTTGAGGGCAGCTGAGCCAGCAGGAGCTGCCCAGGGCTGTGTGTGGGCTTGTGGTGGTGCCGCTGGTCTGGGGCCATGCTCTGCTCCATGGCCAAGCAGGCTGTGTGATGGGATGAGGGGATGTCGAGTGGGGAGGTTGGTTTTCCTCCTTTCCTTTCCTGCTTTTCCTGGGCATCAGTCACTGCAGACTGATGCTATCTCCCCCTTTCTCTCCTGCTGCATTCAGTGGAGGATGGTGAGGCTGAGATTGTTAAAAAGCCCAGGTAAGGGGAGCATGTGCTGAGGCTGCATGTCCCAGGTGTCTGGGCACTGCTGGCTCTGAGCTGGGGATGCTGAGCTGCACCTCACCTTTTGGGCATACAAGGAGTGGAGGAGGCTGATGGCACTGGGAAAACTTGGCTGTGGGATGTTGGGAGGTGCTGGGTAGTGCCTGCACCTGGGGCACATTGTCCTGTGAGCCTGGTGTGGCAGAGCTGAGTGAGTGCTGCTGGATCATTTCCCCTCAGCATCACTACTTCTCATGACTCTGGGCAAACTCTTTGCCCTGTTGTGGATTCTTCTCTTTGTCCTCTCCCAGAGCTGAGCTGGTGGTGGAGCTGCAGAGCCCACCCTGTGCTCACCCCACAACAGGCACTGCCAGTGCTCAGCCACTGCTTTGACCTTCACCTTGGGAGGTTCCTGCCTGGACACCCACCAGCCAGACAGTTTGTCTCCAGATGGGTGTGCAGGCAAGACCTGCTGGGCACTGCTGACACGAGCTGGGGAGGCCAATATGCAGCACAGTGTGTAGGGGTGGCTGGTGGCACAACACTTTTCTGGGTGTTTTTGGAGTCACAGGGTGGGCACTGTACCTAGGGCACGATGTCTTGTGTGGTCATGGAATGGCTGCAAGGCTGGTCAGCAGTGAATGCTGTCAGCATTTCCATGAGGTTCTCGTATCTCTGAGATTGTGGGTGCGTATGGGAAGCATGGGCTGAGCCATGGATCAGCCACTGACTGCTGTGCCACCGTTTTTTCTGATGCCACAGGGATTCCTATGGGTCCAGCTGGGGCACAGTGGAACCGCGGTGAGTGCCAGGGTCTGGCAGAGGTGTTGGCATTGTGCCAGGGCACCTTTTGGAGTGCTTCCCTGTTGCAGAGCAGGGTCTGTGCATTGTGCTGGCTGAGCTCCTGCCCTCTGTCACTCGCAGACAGCCCCCACAGCCTCTGGAGCCCCCCAGTACCCCCGGGTGCAACCCTGGGAAGCTGCGACTGATAGAGGACGCTGAGGACTGGCAGCCCCGCACCGGGACCTCGCAGTCCCGCACCTTCCGCAAACTGGCCCAGCTGACGGGCACAGACAGCAGCAGTGAGTTCCCACAGGGCCTGGCACTGGCTGGGGGTGCTGGACTCTCCCTGGGCTGCCAGGGTCCAGCAGAGTCTGGAGTGGCACTGGAACATTGGTTTTGGCCCCATGTGGTCCCTGTGGGGTGGCTGAGTCAGTGGGAGCTGCCTGGGGCTGTGTGTGGTCCCATGGTGGTGACACCAGTCTGAGGTCTTGGTCTGCCCTGTGGCTGGGCAGGGCTTTGTTTTGGGGCAGGGATTGGTGGGAGTAGAGGTTGGTTTTCCTCTTTTCCCTTTCCCCTCTTCTTGTGCGTGGGCCTCGGTCTGTGAGGACTGACTGTTTCCTCCTTTCTCTCCTGCTGCGCTCAGTGGAGGATCATGATGATGTGTTTGTTGGGAAACCCAGGTAAGGGGAGTGTGTGGCAGCAGGAGCTGGGGGGCTGCATGTCCTGGGAAGAACCCCTTGGGCACTGCTGCCCCTCAGCTGGGAATGCTGAGCTACACCGTGGTGTTCCAGAAACAGTGGGTTGGGAGTGGCTGATGGCACTGGCCAAATCTCGCTGGGTTGTTGTGATGTTTGGGCAGCATCTGTACCTGGGGCACAGTGTCCTGCAAGCCTGGCGTGGGGCTGTGGGGCAGCTGAGCTCATGGATGTCACCAGCTTGTCAGGGTTGTTCCTAGTTCTCTGCAGCCATGTGGGGGGGTGGACAGCACCCCATTTTTTGCCTTTAGCTCTCTGTGACACCTCCTGCCCTGGTGCCATTGCCCTTGGATACCAGCTCTGCCCAGTTTGCTCTGACATAAATGAAAGTTGGGTTTGTTGCCATCTGCTTTTTGAATTTGTCTTGGAGAGGCACAGAGCCACTGGCTCTCTTTCTCTCCCTGTCCCCCCTCTTTCAGTGGGCTGTGCCTCTTCAGCCCTGGTTTGCCATGCCTGTTCCCAGCCCTGCTGAGCTGGGCCCTGGGGCTCCCTGTATCAGGTCACGTCCAGGTCCCCCTGCACCCCAATGAGACTGGGGGTGGTCATCACATATTAGTAGGCAGCCAAAGTCTTTGTGGTCCCTGGGGTCTCTGGTCAGTCTGGAGAAGCCCAGAACTCCCTCCTGCCACGCCCCATACCACCACAGTGGGGGCACAGCCCTGGGGGTGTGTGTCTTGGCAGGACTGAAGGCCTTTGGCTCAGTACCTCATCAGTAAACAAGCTACCACTGGGCATGGGGGCTTGGCCAGCTCCCTCCTGCTTGTTGGGGTGGGGAGCCCTGCCTACCCACCCCGGGCAGCGGGGGTGAGCGGGGCAGCCTGGATTAACTGCTTGTTCTGTAGCCAGGTCTCCGTGCCGGACCCGTCCCCAGGAGCAACGATGAAGACTGAGCCAGGACTGGGTGAGAAAAACATCTCTGGGCTTTTTGGGGAGGGGCTGCCGAGGGATCAGGAGCACAGGTCCTTAAGACCTGTGTGTGTACACAGCCCCCAGGACCCCCAGTGCCACCCCCAGCCCTACCAGCCGCCCACCCTGGGCTGTGGACCCCTCGTTTGCCGAGCGCTACGCCCCGGACAAGACGAGCACGGTGGTGAGCAAGCACAGCCAGCCGGCCACGCCGACCCCCATGCAGAACCGCAGCTCCATCGTGCAGGCAGCCCAGCAAGCCCCCGAGGGGCCCGGCCGCACCCCACTCTGCTACAAGTGCAACAAGGTCATCAGGTGAGCCCTGGCTGCCACCACTGCCACGCCAGCGTCCTGGGCCCCGGCGTGGCTGACGTGGCTCTGTCCTGCCGCAGGGGACGGTACCTCGTGGCGCTGGGACATTATTACCACCCCGAGGAGTTCATCTGCTGCCAGTGCAGGAAGGTGCTGGATGAGGGCGGCTTCTTTGAGGAGAAAGGCTCCATCTTCTGCCCCAAGTGCTACGACACGCGCTACGCACCCAGCTGCGCCAAGTGCAAGAAGAAGATCACTGGGGTGAGTGTCCCTCAGCCTGCCCTTCATCTCCTGTCCTTTTGCCCTCTGCTGTGAGTGCCTGGCTCTGTCCCTTCCCACCTTGGTCCCATCTCAGGGGATTCCTTGTCCCCTCCTGCCCTTGGTGGTCCTGCCCCTGGCTGACAGTGGCTCCCTTCCAGGAGGTGATGCACGCACTGAAGATGACCTGGCACGTGCAGTGCTTTACCTGCAACGCCTGCAAAACTCCCATCCGGAACCGAGCCTTCTACATGGAGGAGGGACAGCCCTACTGTGAGAGAGGTAGGACCCAGGGACCCCATGTGTTACCTCATGTGGCCCTGGGGCACCACTGGGACTCAGCAGCTGCACACGGGCTGGGGGCATGAGCTGCCCTGATCTGTGGGGCTCCCCCTGGGCTGTGGGGAGCACGGAGATCCCAATCCCACAGCCTTAGCCCTCCCTCCAGTTCTGCCTAGCTGCAGGGTAGTGCCATTGCTCCTATGTTGCCATGGCAATAAGGGAGGATGTACATCAAAGTGAGTGCTGCATCCTGGGAGATGAGGTTCTCCTCCTCCCCCTGGAGCCCTGTGGTGGCTGGGCCACCCTGCACCTCTCCCCTGTGTCTGGGCCTGTGGGATCCCGGCTGAGCTGCAGCCCTGCTCCCCTGGGATGAGCAGCTGTAGTACATGGAAGTGCCGACCTGGGCTCTGCCTTTCCTCACAGACTATGAGAAGATGTTTGGCACCAAGTGCCGTGGCTGTGACTTCAAGATCGATGCTGGGGACCGGTTCCTGGAGGCGCTGGGGTTCAGCTGGCACGACACTTGCTTTGTCTGTGCGGTGAGCAGTGTGCCTCCCTCCCTGACTTCTGCAGGGCCTGAGCCTCTCCCCGACAGTCCTGCTCTGGGTGGGGTGCACAGGGGACCTGCTGCCACAATTTTTCCCACTTGCCTCCCTGGGACTCTGCTCTGAGTCTTCTGGTCCCTTTGTGACACCAGTGCTGAGCTGTGGGGGATCCAGAGGCTGGCTCAGCCCCCCAGCCTGACCACCTGCACTCTCCTCCCCAGATCTGCCAGACCAACCTGGAAGGGAAGACGTTCTACTCCAAGAAGGACAAGCCGCTGTGCAAGAGCCATGCTTTCTCCCACGTGTGAGGGGTGGAAATTCAGCTGTGCCCACACATGCCCCTGGCCCTGCATGCTCCTCTCCCCCTGCCCTGCTGGCCCCAGGGAGCCAGGCTGGGCCCTTGGCCCTTTCCTTTGCTCCTGCCTCTCTCCTGGCAGCTCCTGGCTTGACTCCAGCCAGATACAGTGCTGGGTCCAGAGCCCCTTATAGCTGGGTGGCTTCTTATATGCTTCTCAACTGGCCCGAGGAGCCCTGGGAAGGGGATGCTGCATGGATCTCCTGCCCCTGAGCCACGCAGCATAGTGGGCACAACCGTGCTGAGGCAGGAATTGGAGGGGGTCTGCCATAGCTGGGCTGCTCCTGTGCTGCTTGGCAGCTCAGTGCTGGGGCAGGGTTACTCCCTACACATCCCTGAGTGGGTGAGGACCATCTCCTGTCTCACTCTCCTCCAACTTCTCTGCTGTGTGCTTGGGGCTGGAGACCTGGCCCTGCTCCCCTGCTGGGGCCCTGCCCATGACAACCCACCAGGCACCCCTCAAACTGCTGCAGTGGCTTCCTGCCCCGGTTGCATTCTGGGGGTGTCTGTGCCTCATGCCCCCCACCCTGCTGGCCCACTGCTCCCCTGGGGCTGGCAGCACCCCCAGCCTGGCCTGGCCCAGCTGTGGCTGGCAGCGTGTGCTGATGGCCAGCCCAGCCTGACGGCTGCTCCTGCAAGGCTTGGGCACAGCTTCCTACCAAAGAGCTCTCTGCCACTGCCATCCTGGGGCCACCGATGCCTCCCCCCAACCCCACACCCTCCGGTCGGGCTGCCCTGATGTAGCCACGGTGCTTTTAGTGCCTTTAATAAACACGTCTCTGCAAGTGCCGGCTGTCTCCAGGCCAGTGGTTTTGCCGAGTGAGGTGCGGCTGGCTGGGAAGGTCATGCTCTGCCCTCATCCCGCTCCCTCTGGGGCCTGACTCAGCTCCTTCAAGCTTTCCAGGGAAAATCTTTGTCTCAGATTTCTCCTCCTCTGCCCGCATCAGCCCAGGCTTGACCCCTTGTGTCGACTGGGTCATCCTTGGCAGGACCGCTAATGGAGGCAGTAATTAATCTGGGGGGCAAAATGCGGCAAGGAGAGAATGGGGAAGGGGTCAGACCTTAGTGGGGGTCCTTGCTTACCCATGGCAGTGTCCTCTGGTCCCCGTGCCCCGGCCCTGAGTCCTGTAGAGGGGATGAGGAGTCATGGGGCACGCGTGGGCCACGTGCTCTGGGCGTTCTCTGGCGTGGAGCAGCCAAGCGTTCGCTCACGCGATGCAGCTGCCGTCCCCAAGGACGGGTGTGAGGCCAGGCCGGCACCTCCAGCTGGAATGGGCTCCAGGGCAGTGGCTGTGGGGAAGTGGGTGTTCTCCTCCCTCTCCACTCTGACAGCTGGAACGGTCATTAATAATTGCAGCTCTTACCGTGATGAGCAATTGTAAGGAAAATTGTCTTGCTCATCTACTGGAAGGTTCTGCCGGGGGCAGGAGCTGGCTGCGGGAAGCCAAAATGCCTCCTGGCATCACCCAGATCTGGGCTGTGGTGCCACATCTTCTCACTGCCAGTTCCAGGAGTGCACAAGCACATCAATAATGGGGCGAGGAAAGTCGAGGGATAAAGACAGGCTGGGGCTGGGCCAGGCTCTCAGGCTAGGGCACGTGTGAGCAATGGGATGCAGCAGGACACGGGTGCACCAAGGGACAGAAACAGCTGGTGTGTGCCTGGCAGGGCCGGCAGGAGCAGGGCTGAGTGGCGGCGTGTGAGTCCCACCTGTGCAGCCAAGGTCAGAGAAAGCACAGGGGAAGGTGAGGTGGCTGTGGCCGCACGTGGGCAGCCCCTGAACCAACCCTGCCTTGGCTGGACAGCAGCCCGTGAGTGGAGGGAAGGAGAGGGGCAGGGGCAGGCAGTGGTGCGCGACGGAGCCTGCTGGGGTAGCACGATCTGGGAACAGGTTCTGCCAGATCAGCCCCGGGGTGCCCAGCTGTGGAGCAGAGCCAGGCTGCTACGCCGACCTGCCCGGGGGAGAGCCAAGCATCCCCTTGTGCCACTGCAAGGTCGGCGGTCTCGGGGGGCTTAGCTCTGGTGTTGCCTCTGGGCCCTCCTGATGACGCCTCTACCACCCGGTTCTGCTCTGCGCTTTGCCAAGGGCATCTCTTGCCCACCAGCTCTGCGCACCATGTGAGGAGCTTGTGCACAGGCAGCGGAAGGAGGGTCTCGGGTGGGCTGCGGAGGTGGAGCCTGGGGAGGGGCTGCAGCCTCGCTGCTCCGAGAACAAAGCCTGGCGGCGGCAGGCTCAGAGCTCCCACCACGTCCCTGAGCAGGGTCCCACCACATCCACCCCCAAAGCCATCTGAGCTGCTTGTGGGGCGCCTGCCCGGGCCCCAGCCCCCGCGCTGGCCCCGGCAGCTGCTCCACAGCTGCTCCCAAACTCTCACAGCCTCTTAGGGCGGCTCCGGCTCTGGCCTCGCTCGGAAATGCTGGTGCGAGGGGGGCGTGGGGGGAGTGGGGGGCACAGCCAGGGCCCGCGGCAACTTGTCCCATGTCCCTCTGGGGTCATCCACGGGCAGCTGTGAAGGGCTTGTCTTGGGACGGGTCACTTCAGCAACATCCTCAACCTGCCGGAATCAGGCCCTGTGCGCTCTCCACTGCTGCTATAGCACGGGTGGTGTGCTCCAGTGCGGTGCTGGTCCAGGCTGGGGGCAGTGCCAGGGACAGGGAATCGCTGCCTGTCCTGGCAGGAGCATTAGGACCTGGCTGGGAACCCCTGCAGAGCCCTGCGCGGGGCAGCGCAAAGCCGGTTGTGTGTTCACACAGAGGCAAAACCTGGGAAAGGTGCTTGCGGACACAGCCTGGCAGCGTTCCGAAAGGACCGGGGGCTTGGGAGCAGTGGGGACGGAGGGGCAGACGGGCAGCAAAGAGGCCCCCAAAAGGTCTGTGTCCACTGAACCCTTGGGCAAGCAACGAGCGCATGGCTGGGTGTGTAGGGCAGAGCCTACGGTGCCGTGTCCTTGGAGAGGAAACCTTGGACACAGCGGCTCGGCGCACGGCAGCTGAGGGCACAGGCAGCCCAGTGTACCACGTCCCCTGGGTGTAGAGGATGTGGGGCAGGGGAGAGTCTGGGGATGGAGAGGACCACCCAGCAGGAGAGGTCTCCAGAGCGCAAGTTCCCAGGAGGGGCAGCACAGAATGCGGGGTCCCCAGGGCGGAGGAGAGCCCGGGATGCGAAATCACCCGGCGTGCATGTTCCCAGGAGGAGCTGAGCCGGGGTTCAGTATCCCTGGGGCGGGGGATGGCCCGGAGCGCGGTGTTGCGGGGGCAGAGCAGAGCCCAGGCTGCGGGATCCCGGGGGCGAGCTGTGTGCGGGGGCGGCCCGGGGCGGGGGCGATGCTGCCCGCACCCCCGGGGTCCCGGCTCGGGGCCGGGCGGCGCG
>VXBN01000663.1:585771-596260 GCA_013397395.1 Sinosuthora webbiana
GGCGGGGGGTGTGCCCGGCTCGCCGCCCCCGGTGCCCGCACCTGCCCGCCGCACCGGGCCGGGGCGCGGTCCCCGCTTTGTCTGCGCCGGGCCGGCACGTGCGAGCGCCGGGAGTCCCCGGCACGGCCCGGTCCGACCCCCAGCCGGGCAGCGAGAGCGGGGAGCGGGGGAATTCGCGCACGGCGGGGAGGGCCCCGTGGGGCTCCCCGGTGCTGGGCCCGGCACCGGTTCCTCGCCATTGTCTGGAGCGGGAGCCGCGGGCAGGGGCGCCCGGGGGACGGGGGATGGGGAAGGGATCGGGGCGCCCCCAGCTCGGCCCCGCTCTCCACCGGTTCTGCTCCCGACCGGCCCCACCGTATCCCGGCAGCGGGCGGTCCCGCTGCCCGGCGGAGCGAGGCCTGAGGCCGCGGGGGCACCGAGCATCCCCCGCCGGTCCCGCTGCCCTCGGATTCCCCAAAGCTCCTGGGCTGCCACATCCCTGGGCATCCCTGGGGGGTCACGGTGCTCGGCCCGGGATTGCCCCGCCGGGCTGGGATTGCTGTTGAGTCGGGGAGGGAAGTGTCTCTCTCCTCCGGGCCTCCCGGCGCTCGCCCTGCCCGCACCCCGGTGGGGGCACCCGGTGTCGGGGCCGGCTGGATCCAGGCCCGCTGCAGGGAGCATCACCCACTGCCAGCCCACCCGCATCTCCCAGCCCAGCCGGGTGCCGGGAGGCTGGCTGGGACCATCTGCCCCGCGATCCCCTCCCTGCCCTCCAGGGTGCCTCTGGCATGCGGAGTGGGAATGCTGCCGGCACGCTGGAGCGCATCTCCCCGGGCAGAGCCGGGGCGCTGGACAGCGTGGGGTGCTGGGTGCATGCTGTGCATGATGCTTTTGGTGGGGGGCGGGAGTTGGGGGGGCAACTGTGCGCCCACCATCCAGCCAGGGGCACCCACCACCCCTCCGGGATACACCCACCACCCATCCGGGGACTCCCACCTCCCAGCTGGGCTGCACCCACAATCCAGCCGATCAGACGTCTATCTCTAACCAGGTCCCTGCTCTCAGGACAGGGCTGTGAGGGCCTGGGCAGGTCGAGGTGCCCGCCAGCCCCCGGGGCTCTCGGGAGGGCCCCACAGTCCCGCTGTCAGCCCAAGGGCGCTGTGGGCAAGCGCCGTGTGTGTTGCCGGCCAGGCGGCAGCTGTCAGCCCTGGGTACATCTCGCTTCCCGGCATCCGCTGCAAAGGAGCCGTCCCTGCCAAAGCTGCTGAGAGCAGCAGAATCGGTTCCCGGGAAGGCGAGTGCCGGTGGCGGCTCCCCCACACACACCTCCAACTCTCATCCCGGCCAGGCAGCGATCCCCTGCCATCCCCATCCGTGGGGCTGGCTTTGCTCCATCGTCCCCAGCCGCTCCATCCCATTGTCACCGGTGCCTGGCGCTCAGTGCCTGTGGGACAGCATCCCCTCTGCAGGGCCCTGCGGGGGTGCGGGATGAGGGGTGATGCTGGTGGGGCTGCATCGGGCAAGGTGATGGGGACAGTCCCACGGGGAGGAGGGCCCAGCCTGGCTGAGCCAGGGAGCTGCCTGGGAGGACACTGTGTCAGAGCCTGGCCCTGGGCCGGTACCGGGGAATGCCACGCTCTTGCCCGGCCGGAATCCCTCTGTTTAGTCTGGGATTCCCCCTGCTCCAGCCCGGTCCTGGAGGGTCCGAGCATCCCCTCCCCCTGCCCGGCCCCGCGAAGGCTGCTGGGGCCCATTACTCGATCGGAAAGGAATTTGGTGCTGCTTTCTGAGCACGCCGACTCCCTGGAGCTCCCAGCCACATTGGAAACACATGTGCCGGGGCTGGGGCGGGAGGCTGGGGCGATGTGACCCCTCCCTGGCCACGGCATGGGGGGTGGGCTGCCGCGGGAGCCCCGTTCTGGCACCCGGGGATGCTGCTCTGCCTACGCCGGTGAGCAGCGGGGCCATGCGAGGGCAGCGGGGCCGCGGTGTCTTTGGCGGGGGTGATGAGGGATCCTCAGTGGAGCCCCCCGGCTGCAGGGAGCCCCCCCGGGCTGCACGGGGCATCTCCACCCACGGGTGACCCACATACCTGGAGCCCGGGGGTGGGAAAGGGCTGTATGGGTTGGGTGGAGGGATTAAAGCCCAGGGAAGCGGGGTAAGCAATGCATGATGCTGACAGCACCCGCTGTGACACAGCTGGTCCCCACTGCCAGGGGTTGTGGTGATGCTGTTGGGCTGTGGGTCCCTGGAGGCACCCCTGGGGATGCTGCTGGCCCCAGCATGGCTTCCCTGTCTCCTGGAATGGAAACCTCCATCCTGGCGTGGAGTCAGGCTGTGCTGCTGAGCTGTGTCCACAGCAAGCCCCATCTGCCCTGGGAGCACCCCCCGGTGCAAGCAGCTGCCTTGTGCTCAGATATCACCCAGCACAGCAGGGTTCTGGGGAAGAAAAGCAGGCAGTGGGTGCCCCAGCACCCACAGGGCTCCCCAGGCAGTGATGCTGTGGCTCTGCCCTACTTCTTTTCTCCTGCCTGCTGCCAACTGCATCCCACCCTGCCAGCTTCCAACTCGCTGCCCTGGGCTCCCCCAAACTGCTGCCATCCTCCCCCGTTCCCGGGGGATCAGGGGCTGCATTTGCCACCCTTCCCTGTCACAGCCATCTCAGACGGCACTTTGCAGCTGTTCCAGGCCTGGAAGCTGGCGCCGGCTGGGGCGGCCGATTAGCGGGATCGGGATGTGCGGATTAAAGTCAATCTTGTTGGTGCAATTATCTGCGGCTCCCTGCCAGGGGCTCGGGGGGTGGCGGGCGATGGGGGTGGAAGCCCTCTCCCTCTTAGGCACCTGCCTGCCTTCCCCCTGCTTTTCAGCTCCAGCCACGGCCCCGTTTTGGGGGTGGCTCTGCCCGTAGGGACGCTCAATTCCTGTTCCCCAGGCTGTGGATTGAAGCTGCAGGCTTGAGCGAGGACGGCTTTGCTCGGCACAGCGGGGATTTTGGGGCTCTGAGAAGCGCCGTGCGGGCACCACCAGCCGAATGCTGATCGGCAGAGCCGCCCACCCGCGGCGGTGCAGGGATGTGGGGGATCCAGCACGGGCGGCCCTGGCTTTCCGGGTGCAGCGCGTGACGGTGGCAGGCAGGTTTGGGTGCCTGCCAGGCCCCGCAGGTCCCCACTGCCTGCCTGCCTCCCCCGCTGCCCTCCACTAATCACCTCGTCATCGGGGCGAGCTGCATCCCAGCTGGGATGGGGGGGTTGCCATGGTGATGGAGGATGCTGGTTGCCTAGTGACATCCATCCCCTCGCCCACCCGCCCTGGACCAATTTGGCATGCGTGGTCTCCCCTCCATCGCTGGCTGTGTGCCTCTGGGGAGGTGCTGGCTGGTGGGGGTCCCCGCGGAGCCCCCAGAGGGGCTGGCCAGGGCACGGTGGGAGCGACAGGGGGTTTCCCATCAGCTGGGAATGGTTTCCAAGGAACAGTCTCCATGACGGCCCCATCACACTCTGGCGGCTCATTGATTTGCTGCTGCTGGTGCTCCGGCGTCCTCCCCCAGCCTGGTGCCTGCTGGGCTGGTGGCTCACGCAGCCAGGCACGTGAGTGGACCCGGGTCCTTGCTGGGGCACAGGGTTGTCCCCAAACCTGATCAGTAGCTGGAAGGGGTCGTGAGGGGACAGGGATGGGCGAGCGAGTTGCTGTGGGACTGTGTTGGTTTGCAGCACTGCAGTCAGTGGGTCCCTGTGCCCAAGTGACTATTCTGTCCCCAAACTTGGGACCCTTCCCCATAGCTGCCACCAAGGGTTGGGGAATAGACTCTGCCCCACATCCTGTCTGCCTTGTCTGGCACTCTGTTGCAGCACTCTTGTGCTGTTGATTGTTGCACAAGGGGTTGTTGTGGCTGTGTGCTAGTTTTGGGACAAGCAGCGAGATTTCAGAACATACCTCTGACCTCAGTGTAAACATGATGTGGAGGTTGGGGGCTGCCCCACACTCCTCCTGGCTTTGGCTCACCCATGGTGTCTCCCCAGGGCACTCTACACATACGAGGATGGCTCTGATGACCTGAAGCTGGCAGCATCGGGAGGTAAGGTCCTCTGTCCCCTCCACCGGCTCACCTGTGCCGGTGTTTTCCCTGTCACCCATTCCTGGTGCTGGGTGCACGTGGGCTGACGGTGCTGTGCCAGGTGGAGGTTTGCTGGAGCTTTCCGGCCACTTTGAGATTCAGAAGGTGATGTATGGCTTCTGCAGCGTCAAGGACCCCCAGGCCGTGCTCCCCAAATATGTCCTCGTCAACTGGGTGAGTCTGGGGTCCATGCTGAGGGGGGGGCTGTGCTGTGCCCACAGGGATGTGGCTGGGTGTGAGGGAGCTGGCAGTGGCCAGGGGCTGTGGGTGCCCCACAGTCCTGCTGCCCCGCTGTGGTCAGTGGGGTGGGGGTCACCCTGCTGCCCCTCTCAGCTCAGTCCCTCCCTGGCTGCCACAGGTGGGTGAGGACGTGCCGGACGCCCGCAAATGCGCCTGTGCCAGCCACGTAGCCAAGATTGCCGAGTTCTTCCAGGTGGGTGACGCTGGGGAAGGGGGAGATGTTGCCAGGGCACTGATCCTAAACCCTGATGGCCGCTTGCATCCCCCCAGGGTGTCGATGTCATCGTCAATGCCAGCAGCGTGGAGGACATTGACCCAGGGGCCATCGGGCAGCGTCTCTCCAACGGCCTGGCCCGTGTCTCCAGCCCGGTGCTGCACCGCCTGCGGCTGCGCGAGGACGAGAACGCCGAGCCCGTGGTAATGTCCCCACGGCACCGCTGGCGATGGTGGCGGGACTGGGGTGTCCCTCCTGCCTGGGGCTCCTGTCTGCCGCAGCCCCTCACCCCGTGTGCCGCTTACTGTTACCCCCCTCACTGATCCCAGCCCCTCCACCCCCCCTGCCTCTCCTCCGTCCCAGGGCACCACTTACCAGAAAACCGATGCCACCGTGGAGATGAAGCGGCTCAACCGGGAGCAGTTCTGGGAACAGGCAAAGGTGGGATACGGAGGGGCAGCTCCCCGGGGAGCAGGGTGAGCTGCTGGCTGGCTGATGGGCAGCCCCATCATTCATCCCCCCCACCAGAAAGAGGAGGAATTGCGCAAGGAGGAAGAACGGAAAAAGGCCCTGGATGCCCGGCTGCGGTTCGAGCAGGAGCGGATGGAGCAGGAGCGGCTGGAGCAGGAGGAGCGGGAACGGCGCTACCGGGAGCGTGAGGAGCAGATCGAGGAGCACAGGCACGGCTGGGGCTGGGTGGGATGTGGGTATGGGATGGCTGCACGTCCTGTGAGTGGCTGGGTGGGCACATGGGTGTCCCTCACAGGGTGGGGTTGGGGCAGGGGCTGGCAGGAGCCGATGCCCAGCGCCTCTCCCGTTGCCTGTTGCAGGCGGAAGCAGCAGAGCTTAGAGGCGGAGGAGGCCCGGCAGCGCCTGAAGGAGCAGTCCATCTTTGTAAGTGCTACGGTGGGACTGGGGCCAGGATCAGAGCCGGGGCTGCCACTGGCATTACCCCCAGGGAAAGGCTTTCCCCAGCTGGGTGGCCGGGGCTGGGAGGTGATGCTGTGTCTCTTTCCAGGGGGACCAGCAAGAGGAGGACGACAGGCAGCAGTTTAGGAAATCGGAGTCAGAGGTGGAGGTGAGTGTGGTGATGGCTGTGCCCGGTGCTGGTCCTCACTCCCCATCCAGCAGTGCCCACAGCTAGATGGGAATGCAGCTGCGGGATACATGGAGGGTGGTCCCACAGCCCCACACCACCAGGGCAGTGGGGCTCAGCCTCCCCCATCCCCACAGGAGGCTGCTGCCATCATCGCTCAGCGGCCTGACAACCCCCGGGACTTCTTCAAGCAGCAGGAGCGGGTGGCATCAGGCAGCAGCGATGCTGTCTCACCAGGCAGCCACAGGACAGGTGAGGGGCAGTGGGGAGCTGTGGGCACAGGGGTGGGCACCAGGAGACCAGGGCACAGGTGAGTTCAGTGTCACAGCTCATCGGGTTGCAGTGGGATATGGAAAGACCAGGGCTGCAATGTGGGGAGGGGGTGTACCCTCTGCCACCACTGGCACTGTGGTTCTGGGTGGCAAGGGTATGAGGATGGCAGGGGACAACGTCCTGCTCTGCTGTGCCACCATCACTGCCACCATCACCGCCACTGCCTCTGCACCTCATGTGGCTCCTGCAGCTGGGGCAACTTGTCAGGGGCTGGATATCAGCATATCAGCTGGATATCAGGGGCTGGATATCTGTCTTCAGCAGAATGGGGCTCACCCTGCTCCCTGCTGGGTGTTGTCCACTCACCTGTCATAGCACTCTGCCTGCAGCCAAGCTGGCAGCGTGGTCAGTGCATAGGGGTGGGCAACTGGAGTCCAGGGATGGCTTGGGAATACATCCCATGGTAAGAGCTAAAAGGGGCAGGAGAGAGTGAGGCAGATGTGGGGCGCTCAGCATGCTGCCAGCTGGCAAGGAGTGCCCCATGGAGAAGCTGGGCTGCCCCACAGTCTGGGATCCACTGCTGGGACTCTTCTTGTGAATCTAGGCAAGGACTGTCTGTCCTGGTGGGTGCCTCCAGCCATGGGGCTGTGTCATGGTGCTGTGCTGGGGGGCTGTGCCGTGGGGCTGTGCTGGGAGGGAGCCTGTGACGTGTGTTCTTGTGTGGTGTGCCATGGGTTGTGCCATGGGCTGTGCCGTGGGGATGTGCTGTGAGGTTGTGCTGTGGTGCTGTGCCTCGGGGCAGTGCTGTGGGGTTGTGCCGTGGGTCGTGCTGTGGGCTGTGTGTTCTGGCCATGCCGTGGGTTGTGCCGTGGATTCACGCTGTGGGGCTGTGCCGTGGCTGAGCAGATAGTTGGTCCCACGGCCGTGTCCTGGCCTCTCACCCCACATGGCCAGGCAGTGCTGCCTCACATCCTTCTGTCCTGCTGCCTTTCCATCCTCTTGTCCTACCATTCTCCCACCATGCTGCCTTCCACCCTGCTGTGCTCCCATCCCGGTGCCCTGGTGCTCCAGCCCCGCCATGACTGCGCTGAGCAGGGACTGACCCATCTCTTTGCTCTCTCTCTCTCTCTCTCCGTCCGTCCGTCTGTCTGTCTGTCTTTCTCTCACAGGTCGTCTGCACTGTCCTTTCATAAAGACAGCTGACAGTGGGCCACCTTCTTCCTCTTCCTCCTCCTCCTCCCCCCCACGGACCCCCTTCCCCTATATCTCCTGCCACCGCACTCCAAATCTCTCCTCTTTCTTCCCATGTAGGTAGCTGGGAGCTCCCAGGCGCGCAGCTCCGGGGGTCGAGCCGCGGGCAGCTGCCCCACAGCCCCCCCAGCCCCACGGCACACCGGACCGGCAGCGGCGGCAGCGCGGGCACCCCGAGGGGGACGGGCACCCTGAGGGGGACCATGCCCTGCTGGGGCTAGCCCCATGCTGTGCCCCTGAAAGGGGGGACATAGGGCAGGCTGTGCCCATGGGTCAGAAGGGGACAGGGTAGACCTGTGTCTGGGGAACTGATGGTCGACACTGGGATGGAGGAGACTGTGCCCACGGGTAGAGTGGGCACAGGGCAAGCTCTGCCCATGGGTAGCAGGGTATAGGACAGCTGTGCCCTGGATCATGCAGGACTGTGCCCATGGGGCAGGGTTGGGCAGTGTGGAAAAGGCTGTGCCAGAATAACGTGCCGATGGGGCAAAAGGGAAAGGGACATCTCTGCCCTGGACCATGCAGGACTGAGCCCATGGGGCAGCATTAGGTAGTGTGGAAAAGGCTGTGCCCAGGATCATGTGAGGCTGTGCCAATGGGGCAGAAGGGGATGGAACAGCTGTGCCATGGACAAAACCGCAAGACTGTCCACAAGACAGCGTGGAATGGAAAAGGCTGTGCCCAGGAATGTGTGGGGCTGTGCCAATGGGGCAGAAGGGGCCAGGTGGTTCCAAGGGCCATGCAGAGCTGTGGCCCCACAGGCACAGTTGACAGGGCACAGAGCTGTGCCCACAAAGGCTGTGCCAGGGCAGCGCTGAGTGATGCGTGGGCAGAGCCAGTGTGCACCATGGCAGATATGGGGCTGCCTGACCCCTTGCCCAGCAGATGTAGGGGCTAAAACTCATGGGGGTGGTGAGAACACCTGGAGGGGACATGGTGGTTGCTACACCCACAAGAAACCTCCACCCCACCACCCAGGAGGGGACGATGTGGTGGCAGGTACACAGTGATATGCACTTGGCAGCTCACAGCTGTGTTGGTGTGGGGCAGGAGCAATGCTGGGGTGCTGGATCCCTCCCCACAACGTGGGCAGCCCCCCCACGCCACCCCGTCTCCCTTGTCTGCAGGCAGCCAGTCGGACGCCTTCCGCAAGGCCTCGGCAGCGGGCTGCAGCCCCTGCGAGTCCAGCCCGGCCGCCAGCCCGGCCGCCACGCCGCTGGGCGAACCGGGCACCCGCGCGCCCGCTGACCAGACGCCGGCAACGCCCAAAGGTGGGCGCAGGGCTGGCGCTGCCTCCCCCTGCCCAGGGCTGCCGGGTGCATCCCCACCGCAGCCCCCTCGACTCCGCTGCGGCCCCGCCAACCGCGCTTGCATGGCTCAGTGCACCCGTGCTGTCCCGTCCGCGTCCCTCGGCATATCCCGCCTGCCTCCGCTGTGTCCCACGGCGCATCCCTGCTGCAGCCCCCCTGGCTCTGCTGCAGCCCCCCCAGCTGCCCCTGCATGGCTCAGTGCATCCATGCTGTCCCGCCTGCATCCCTCGGCATATCCCTCCTATCTCTGCTGTGTCCCACAGCACGTCCCCGCCGTACCTGCTGCTCCGTGCCGCTGCATCCCCGCCGTCTCTGCTGCATCCCCCAGCGCAGCCCCGCCGTCATTGCTGCATTCCTACCACCTCCAGTGCATTTTCTAATGCCAGTGCATCCCTGCTGTCTGTGCTGCACCCCTCGCCATGCCATGCATCTCTCCATCTCCAGTGCATTCCTCCTGCTCTGTACATGCTGGCCCTCCCTGCTGCATCCCCCAGTGCAGCCCTGCTGGCTCTGCTGGGTCCCCCAGTGCGATGCTGCCCAATCTGCGCCGTTCTGCCATATGTCCATTCCAGGGCTGCTGTATCCCTCTGTGCCCCCCCTCTGCCCCACTGCGTCCCCAGGGCACCCCAGCCAGCTCTGCTGCTGTCACCATGTGTCCCTGCTTTGGCCCCACTGGCCCCTTGGCATCCTCTGGTGCATCCCAGCTTTCCCTTCTGCATCTTCTCAGGGCTCCTCTCCCGCTCCCTCCACAGCCCTTTCTGCCTCCCTGCCATTCCCCAGGGGATCACCTTGTCCCTCCCTCACTTTGTCCCCTCACTCCCCCGGTGCATGCCACAATCCCCTCCCTGCCCAGCCACTCCCACCCATCCTTTCAGCATTCCCCGAACTGTGCCCAGTCCAAAGGACTCTAAATCCCCCTGAGCTGCATTCCTGTCCCCGGGTGACCCCCAGCCCTGAACGAGGTTGTCTGTCCCCACTGACTGCTCTCCCCTCCTTGCAGAGTCCCCCAGCCCCAGCGCGCAGGAGCCCGGGCCAGCCACGCCCGAGCAGCACTGGCCCTTCCCGGGCCCCGAGGACAAGGCCACCGAGCCCCCCGGGGATGAGCCCAGTCCCAGGCCAGTGTGGACAGCGGGGGGTGATGCCCTGGGGGACCTGGTGACCCTGGAGCCCACCGAGCCCTCCCTGCCACCCGTGGCTGACGAACCCCAAACTGGGGAAGCCCCCAACCCTGAGAGCCTCATCGACCTGTGGCAGAGTGACGGGGTGACTCCCCCAGCTGCCTGGCCCCTGCCTGCTGCCCCTGTCCCCGAGACACCCCCGGCCATGCTGCCTGAGGAGGGGACCCTGCTGAGCCTGGATGAGCTGCCTGAACCTCCCGCCACCTTCTGCGACGTGGAGCAGGAGGATGAGGATGAGGATGAGGCAGCTGGTGAGGGAGACCCCCAGTCCCAGGATCTGGGCTGCCAGCACACGCCCCAGGAAGACACCCCAGGCCGAGAGACGCCCCCCATCACCAATGGGGAGATGGCCCCCAAGGATGGGACACCGGGTCGTGGGGAACAGGTGAGCATCACTGTGGGGAGAGGTCAGGGGGTGATGGGTGGCTGGGGGGGGTCCTGACAACCTGCCCCCACCCCCCAGGCCAGCGAGGGCTACTTCAGCCAGTCCCAGGAGGAGGAGGTGCCCCCCCCCGAGGAGCTGTCGGCCAAAGCCCCCCAGCCCGTCTTCTACAACAAGCCCCCAGGTGAGTGAGGCCAGTGCGGAGGGGGAGCCCGTCCCTCTCTGGGGCACCCCAAGCCATCCTGACCCCCTCTCCCTGTCCTCCAGAGATCGACATCACGTGCTGGGATGCAGACCCTCTGCCCGAGGAAGAGGAGAGCTTTGGGGGGGCCCTGTAAGCCCAGGCCCCGCTGCCGGCACAGGCAGCCCGCCCCGGCCGGCGCGGGGCACGAGGGGGCTGCAGCCGGGGGCCGGGCCCCCCTCACCCCTCTGGGGCCCCGCCGGATGAGGCC
>VXBN01000664.1:0-75768 GCA_013397395.1 Sinosuthora webbiana
AGCAAATACATTTAAAAAATACACATAATCTGATTTGAAACACTGATTACATAGTTTTTGTCCATGGTAGAACCAGTTCAGTATTTTAATTCACAGAAAAAAAAAAAAAAACAAACCAACAAAAACAAAAAAAAAAAAAAAAAAAAAAAAAAAAAAAAAAAAAACAAAAAAAAAAAAAAAAAAAAAAANNNNAAAAAAAAAAAAAAAAAACAACATAGTTTTAAAAGACAGAAAGTAGAGTCTTTATATAATTTTGAGGAAAGGTTTTTGGTTTTTTGGGGGTTTTTTTTGTTTTTTTTAAATAGAGACCGACTGACTGAAAACTACAGATCCAAGTAAATATTGAAGGCATTTGGAAACCTAGCCCAGAGCCAAATTTTGTCTTTGTGTCTGTAATGATCTAACTTAAAAGTGAGAAACAAACATCACAGAGCCTGGAGGTAAGGTAGTAATAGAAATCTGGGTGTGAATTCTAGGATTCTGATGTGTGTCTTCATATACATACTACTTTTGAGGGCACTCCCATCTTTATGTAAATGATGAATTCCTAAAACTTGTACCATATGACTTGCAGAATAGCAATGCCCCAGTTTTGCATAAATTAAAGAGCAGATCTTGATAACTAAGCATTTACATTATGCCTCAGTTCCAAATCCATGAGATATAAATGAGTGCAGCATATGGTCCAGAATAGGAAAGCTGTGGGACTTTCATGTATGCACCATGGGAGCAAATGGCTGTCCCACAGATGGTGCAGTATTTAAAGCCAGGACAAGCAACTCACTTCTTAATATAGAAAATGTCCTCTAATAGCTAAGACACAATAGAAAAAAAAAATCCTGCTAGTAATGAAAATGTAGCAAATCAGCTCACTGTATTTAAAGCTCCAAAGTTTAAATTTGACCTGCTTATTGGCATCCAAGTGAGTAATGGAGGAGTTTTATTTGGAAATACTCTTGGAAAGCATTCAACCCAGTTTTGGCAGCAATCATTTCACTGTAGTTTGGGGAGAATTTCACCTTCCTGGAGTGTGCCAACTTGTTGGCATTAACCAAGAAATAATCTGCCAGAATCACATAATTTAGTTCTTAAACATGTTCAATGAGCATTTTGGGAAGAGTCACTAAAAAGACACACAGAATCTCTTCTCTTTTGCATGTAGTATCTTATATTTGGCCTCAAATGCAGAATGTCAAAGTCTTAAGAAGGACTTTTCAACCAAAGCAACATTTTTCAAAAATAAGATACAGAGACAACAGCATTTGGAGTTGAACTTAAAATTTACTCACTGCTGCCTCTCTCACTGGAATTAACCTGGTCAGAAACAACTTCCAAAAAGAATTGTGTAAATTTTTTTCCACACAGTTACACCAAACTGCATTTTCTTTTATTTACTAGAAACTTTAAGAAAACTTCCTTTTGATTGGATTTAATTGTCTCCGCCACAGAATCATAGGATCACAGAATGCTTTTGGTTAGAAGGGACTTTAAAGGTCATCTAGTTACAATGCCTGTGCTGTGGTCTGGGGCATCTTCCAGTAGAAGAATCGTAGAACCACATTGTGGCTGAAGCTAGCTAGCACCTCTAGAGCGAGCCGAGTCCTACCTGTGCGTATTAGAGACAGAGCAGAGAGCCTACAGTAGAGACAGCTGCAGCAGGTTGCTCAGGAGTATGTCCAGTAAGGTTTGATTATCTCCAAAGATGGAGACTCCACAGCCTTTGTGGGGTCTTCATCAGTGTTCAGCTGTGATTGTTATTACCAAAAAAAACCCAAAAAAAACAAACAAAAAAAACCAAAAACAAACAAAACAAAACAAAACAAAAACAAACAAAACAANAAAAAAAAAAAGTTTAAGCAGTGTTTACTACATTTCAGTTCAGCTTGTACCCATTACTTCACATCCTGTCACTGACCACAACTGAGAAGAGTCTGTCTCCATCTTCTTTGCTCACACATAGATTAGTGTCTCCTTAGAGTAAAGAGTTGCAGAAGTCTCCACTCTGTTTTCTTATGGCAGATGCATCAGTAATTTTAAATTTTTTGTGACCTTTCACTGTAACTTCCACAGTATGTCTCTTTCTTGTATGGGAAAGCCCAGCACTGGACCCAGAATTCCAGGGAGGGTCTCACCAGTGATGAGTGGAAAGAAAGGATCACATCACTTGGTCTGTTTGTAACATTTTTTCTAATGGAGTTCCAGATACTGTTGGATTTCTACATGGGAAGGGAACACTGATGACTCATGGTCAGACTAGTGTCTACCAGGACCCCCTGTACATCTTCTGCAGAGCAACTTTCCAGCTGGATGGCTCCCAGTCTTTGTTGGTGAATGGAATTATTCCTTATCAGATATAGACTTCGCTTTCCACTCTTTTAAATTCATGGAGTTCCTTGAATCCCAGTTCTTCAGTGTGTCCAGGTCCCTCTGAATGGCAGCAAGGACATCTCATGAACTAGCCAGTCCTCCTGGTTTTGTATCTTCAGCACATAGCTGAGTGTGCACTCCCTCCCATCATTAAGGTCATTAAAACAGGTGTTTAACACTATTGGACCAACTACTGACTCCTGGAGTAAACCTGTAGTGCTTATCTTCCAGCTGGAGTTTGTGCTGGTTTTACATCTCTTTATCTAGTAAAGAGATTTTGACAGCTTTCACTGTACATTTATCTAGTTTATACCTTCTCAGCTTTGTCAGCATTTTCTGTGATAGTAGCAAAACCCTTGTTAAATCAAGCTTAATAGCATCTACTTCTTGCCCCTCCCCACCCCCCCATCCAAAAAGCCCTTTTAATCATTGTAGAAGACTACAATAATGGTCAGATGTGATCTTACTTTATATATCTATATTGATTTCTTCAAATACCTTGCTTGTCCTCAATATGCTTTGAAATAATTTTCAGAATTTTTAGTCCACAGTGTCCTGGGGTGACTTTATGATGCTTGTATCCCCAGCTGTCTGTTCTGTTTATGCCAGATATTAAGTTCTGCACCTTATGACTGGTTCTAAGAGGGAAGGTGGGGAGAAGTGTGCAGTTTGTTTTCAGAAACTGCGCTTGCTCCCCTGCATCCTTCTCATGGACTGTGTTGTCTACAGCATGAACAGACTGCGGGACAGAGATCTCCTGTGCTTTTTGTTAGTTTAGCTAGCTGAGGCATAGAGTTTCCTTGGACTGTGTTTTTTAATCTTTTACTTGGAACTGTTCAAACCTGCTCTGTATAAAAAAGGGGAGCTCACACCTGTGGCTCACTGGGGCCCAGGACGCGGCATTTTCCAGAGCATGAGGGACTGATAAGAGACTGGGTGAGCTCAGACCCCATGAAAAGGACTTTCTGAATTTGCCATCTCTTCAGAGCAGCGAAAGGCTTTATTGTTTAATGCAAGACTTCATTTTTTTATGCTTGTGAATACTTTGCTTGTTGAATGAACAGTTTTTTCCACTTTTCTCTAAGGAAATCTTTTCCTGAACTGATTGGGGGAGGAACTGATTGAATTTGCCTTCTAGAGGGTTTTGGAGGTTTCCTCCCAGAATTTGCCTTAAACCAGGACACCCAGGGATTAAGGTCAGGCTGAGAAGTGCTTCCCCAGATACTCCTTCTTTCCTTTTTGAGGACAGAAGTGATATTTACTTTATTCCAGTCATCAGGGATGACTGGAATCAGATCACCATGACCTTGCAGAGACAAGCAAGAGTCATTTCACAGTGACCTGGGCCAGCTCTCTCAGCACTCACAGGTACATTTTGTGAGGTCCCAGAACCTGTGTATGCCCAATTCACTCAAATATACCCTACCCTGATTGTCTCAAGCAAGAGTAAGGGGTCTTTTTTTTTGCTGTAGATTCATGTTTGTTGGTTTAAAGTGACTGTTGACTAAACTTTAAAATAATTTTCAGAAGGGATTTGGTCAAATGACTCATGAAATTTAGTATTCACCAAGACACAACAGCTCTGCATCACTACTTGAAAAATTGAGACTAAAACTTAGTAATAATACTTTTGTAATTTTGGGACAGAAAAGTTAAGAAAACTATTTTTGTGGGAAGAGTAGGAAGAGAAAGGTTGGCTGAATGTTAAAAGTTCCGAGACAACTAATAACCTAAAAAGTCCTTCATGTGGAGGCAAACAGTTTAAATCACTGATATCAGAATGCAGTATTCAACAAATTTGCATCAGTAACCTTTATGAAATGGACTTTTCTCAGATCTCCAAGATAAGCAAAAAACTGGTAAATATCCAAGCTGGATCCAAAATGAGACAGTGAAAGTACAGAATTATTTTTAAAAGCTGTACCTCCAAGAGTAGATCAATACAGAGTCATGGATGTGTATCTAGCTCCCATCCACACTAGCTTACTTGAGAAAAAGGAAGACACTGATACTGTCATCAAAATATCATCTTCTGCCAATACTAAGATTTTTATACAGAAACAAGGGCTTATTTTGAAAAAAAAAACCCCCATCTTTTAAATATAAGAAATTGCCAAAGACAAGGTAAAAAATGAATACCCCAAGCTTCAAGAGTATGAAAAAACCTATCCCAAAAAAGAGCAAAATGTAATATGCAGACTTTATAACAATAAAGCTTCCAATAAAACAAAACTTCGGTACATCTGTTATTGCTATAGGGGTTATCCTATCTGCAATGAAGAACCATCACATTTATGCCAGACATGAAATAAGACTAGATGAATCTCTGGAAATACAGTGCACAGGCAAAGATGAAGGATTAGATGTAACTTCACTGTCTGGATTAATCTCTGTTCTTTCTTTACATTTAAGCACACCACTAACTGCCACATGATATGTAGCTCAAAGTAAAAAGTTTGATCCATACCAGCTGACAAAGAGTTGGTTTTATGCCAACATTAGTAGGATGTGCAGGAGCTGTGTTGGGATTTAGTGGCTCTGCAAAAATATCTGCATGCTGAAAACATCAGCTCCACGGAGTTATCTGTTTCTGCTGGGTGTTACCTGTCCGGAAATAAATGCTCACTACCCAGAAATGTACTTTGCTTTGAAACAATTCAGGAAGTAATGTTCTTTGGGGAGAAGGAAAGAGGGAAACAATCTGGGAAACAATGATAAATGTTGAAATCAACCATCAAATCTACATACTTATAAATATACTCAGTGAGAGATCAGGAAACAGGAAATGTGCATGGTGTTTATTACCCACACACAGCAGTGAGACCAGCTGCCTACATGTCCTGGAGTGGTCAGCATAATCCTGTAATTAACAATGCACGTTGATGGAAAAAAAAGTAGTCATCTCATACTTGATAATGGATGTGTGGTGGAACAGGGCAGCAAAGAGCATTAAAAACCAACGTTAGGAATTTCTGAGGAGCTGATTCCATGCCATGTTCACAATGCAGTTTTCCTGCACAAAAGCACATCCTCTAGCAGTCCAGAGATCTTCTAGAGGTCCTGTGTCAGGACATCCTGTTTCTTAACAGCAGAAATACAAGCTGTATTTCTCTTAGAAGTCAAGAGATGCTACCATAGAAATGTAACAGTAGGTGTAATTCTACTAGTGCCTGATGCCAGCAGAGATATACAAGTATCATAGAGATGTACAGTTGTGATTAACTCTTTTAAATATTATTTTTATTATTTACCCCCCAGCATAAGAAGAAAAGGATTTCTGAGATCTCAATAGCCAAATGGATGGATTTGATAAAGGGAGATCTCACTATAAAGGGAGATCACTATAAGGGGAGATCCCTTTTGTATGTGTGGCAAATGCAGGATTCCTCTCTGGAAGACACAAAATTGCAAAATCATTTCCTTTTTTATTTAAGTGTGTAATGGATACTCTATTCATTCTCTATGCATTGCAGTTTCTAAGATGCATATTTTCTTCAACTTTAAAACTCATTATAATGAGACAAGCTTCTTTAGAGAGCCAAAGTGTTACTACAGGATTAAATCTGCAGAACAACTAACAGGCTATATCCTTTACTCCTTCATTCACAGGTAGACAGAAATGTTCCCACTGAGCAACAGAACACCTTGGTGTTGATTAAAGACCGTTTGACCACAGACAAATTATTTTTACTAGATTTTCACTAGATTTTTGCTAGACATGAGAAAAAGTGTTGTTTGATGGCAGGACTGCATAAGGGAAGGCACAACTTCAATGATTTGTAACAACTAAGCCTTACCTGCAGTATTTTAAAGTGAAAAAATCAGTTCATGCAAAAATTGTCATACCCGTGCCTGTTTTTGTAAGGCTTTTTTTGAGTTTGCCATCTCAAAACTCATATTCAGTAAAACATATAGTAGTAATGATTATTGATCTATCAGAGAGCAGCACTACAAAACAGCCTCACTGGTTTGACAAAGTCAAGCTCTGAAAAGAAGGAGTGATAAGATTTCTGATTTTAGGTAGAAATAGCCTCTATTCTCTCTACAGGGTTTTCACTTAACTCCAGATGTTACTGAGAAGAAGCATAGCCCAGTTCCTCTGATGCTGAACAGAAGAAGAACTAGTGTAAAGATATTACATCCAAAAAAGTTAAAATCCTACCTTTTGCAGGATAAGACTGTCAAATATTGGTGCCTTTTCCACCAGGTATGTTCCATGCACACATTTAAAATCATTAAATGATATTTCACTTCGCTCTGACTGACGGTGGAAAACATAGTTGGCAACTTAAGTCTTTTGGGGTTCCCCTGTATTTCCTACACCCACAGAAGACATTCATTTTGCTGTTTATCTATCTGCCTTGACACTGTATTTAGTTCCAGACTTGTGTTTGTGATATGAATGTTAAAATCATGTCATTATGTCCAAAAGTAAATAAACAGCATACAAATTCTCAGTGATGTTTCACTTACATACTGTAGTGGAGACATGAGCATTTAAGAACACTGTGCTGTACTGTACTCCAAGTGCCTGCTAGTGCAGCAAGACATGAAGGGTTAAAAATTTCTTCTTGTCCTTTCAAAACTCCACTTTGTTTTTAAGCTTAAAATAGCCTCCAGTTCATCTATGTCTCCCAAAAGGGAGCTGTTTGCAAACAGCTCTTTCCTTTTCTCCCTGCCTGCAGCCCCGCCTTCACAGACCAAAGCCTTCATTCTCCCAGCCAAGGCAAATGGGTTGCAATTCCCTTGAATTTCATCCACAAATCCCCTTAATTGGCAGGAGAGATTGCCATTGAGTGGTGTGAAAGACTCTTTCCTCCACAGGGTTTGATTTTGCTGCCTCCATAGGACTACCTGCACCTGCCAGCCGGCAGAGGAAGAAGCCAGCATTGGTCATCATCAGATATGAGCCTCCTGCCTAGCTGGAATACAATACTTTAAAGAGCATGTAGAAGATTACAGGGAGTGCACTTGAATATAGCATTAATTTTTGTGACAAGCACTATTGCTCTTGGCACTCTAAATGAGTCAACCAATACAATATCCGTCTCATTCTTGATGGACTGTGTAGACTAAATAGTGAGTATTTAATGCTACCTAAGCAGTGTTGTCATCAAGGGATTACAGCCAGAGAAAAAGCACCGAGTAAATGACAATGTATCAGAGATCGGCACTTTGTCTTTCACATGTATCACCCATAAGAGCATTCTTCACAGATCTCCTAGCTCCAGGATGGTAACTGCAGGAGAAAAGGTTTGTTCATAGACATATATAGCCATGGGGAAAAGCAAGCCATAGAAAAACCGTTGGTAGCATCACTTTCTCAATTGGGGGTACTTACCAGCAGTGAATGTGAAGAGCCATGTGGGTTGGCAGCAGTTAGTTCTTGCTTTCAGGACCATAGTGTTCAATGCACAACAGTAACTCTTTTCAAGCTGGTGCAGCTGTTCAGCTCCATCAAGCACCTACTGAGTTGAAGGGTAAGTGCTCTATTTGAACACTGAAGCTTCCATTTCAAAAGGCAAATGAATTTCCTGAAACCTGCAAAAGCCTTAGCAAGTCATGCAAATAGCATACGTGAGTTGGTCATGGTAATTTGAACACTTAATTTGGATACCCGTTTTCTCAATTCAAGAAAAAAAAAAAAAAAAAAAAAAAAAAAAAAAAAAAAAAAAAAAAAAAAAAAAAGAAACCAACAAAAACACCACAAAACAGGAACAAAAACGTCCCTGTGTTCCACCTGTCTCTCATCATCCATCTAGCTAGCCTAGTTTTTAGGTCCACAATACAATGTGCGCTTGGAAGGCAATTGGGCTAACCAGCTTTATAACACTAAATAGAAACAAGTAATTGCTTTATAGAAAAACAGTCATTTGGCAAATTTTTTACTTTAGCCATTCATAAAACTCTTGCAATCATACGTGTTCTGGAAAAATTTTTCCCAAATTGTTACTGTGTGTAATTCTTGCTTTGCACTTCACCTGACGGCAAGTAATTGGACTGCTGTAACTTTAGCAACGTGAAATTCAGATTGTTCCTTTCAGGTTTTGTCAGATGCACAGGAATTGCACTGAGGACTATTAGCTAGCTCCACTCATCCTCCAAATTCTCCATTTAAACGTATTACTGGACAGTGGAAGATTAGGGCTTGCCAGGTGTCACAGTCTCAAGCCTATGTGTCTGAATGGTTTCTACCAAGACCACAGATCCTATTCACAGTGCAATGGTCATGACCCACTTTCAGCTGCCTTGCAAGACATGATGTAAGTGTGAGAATGTCTAGCTTGGCTTTGGATGGATAATGGAAAGGAACATCTCACATGGCAGTCAATACCCCTGCTGGTGGCCAGCAAACAACACTGTCTTAAGGGAATATCCTGTAGCAGTGGGGTTGGACTAGATGATCTCCAGAGGTCCCTTCCAACGCCAACGATTCTATGATATTGGGATACTGCTCAAAGAAATTATTGCACTTTGATGGAGGGTTACATATTTTTATACTCATACCTATTGTTCATCCTCCAGCCTCCATGTTATGCCACACGATCAATGATGAATATGTTAAGTCCATCTGTGTTCAACCATCACAGAAAAAAAAAAAATCATATTTACAAGTTCAGTCTTTTTGGTTACCTGGAGATATTAACTTAAAATGTGCAGCTTCCAGCAATAATCCGAGGCAAAACATGAGCAAGGAGTGAAAATGGAAACAAGGTAAAAAAGTTGAAAATATATTTATGTGATATGCCCATGGATACTGGAGAGGAATGTTGGCCTTATCACTTGTGCTGACACACCACTCATTCTTGAAGCAGGAGTTAGAGCTCGCACTTCTCAAATGATGATTATTGAAGCTTCATTTCCATGTGTGAGCAAGATCTCTTTAGGACAATTTGAGAATTAGCATAATGTTTCTGAAGACTGTTGTGCTGTTTGATCACTCACCCCAGAAATACAACGTTCAAGGTAAGGTCCCAAACAGTCTCATTGCACAAGAGAAAATTTCATCCAAAGACAATAGAAGCTATGAATGCTTGGAAAAAAGTGCTGCTGCGCAGTTTGTCCTCTGGGCTGGATGTAATTCTATAGAAATGTAGCAGTCTGGCCAAGAGAAAATTAAGGAAATAAGTTTTGGTAGGATATTTGTTTTGTTTAGTTTTAAATCGGAAAACAGTTTATGATTCTAGGATTCTATGAACATTATGTCTTTGCAAATGAAGCATTCAGACAAGAAATTCAAAGTTGGGACACTAGGTAACTTGAAAGACGAGTGGTTCATAATTAAATAGTTAGCTATTGAAAGAATTATTTTCTGAAACTGGTTTTCCCAATGACATGTGATTTTATTTTTCTTGTACCATGATGCCTCAGAGGAAAAAAAGCTGGAAAGGAGGATGTGGTCACAAAATCTTCTCTTGAGAATGCCCAGTGATACCCAGTGATATAATTTACAGCTCCACTTCTGCAAAAACTTAGTCTCCCTCCATCTGCACAGTTTCAGTGATGCCAGTCACAGCTTATACAATTCATATGTGTATCCTCTGTATCTACATTATATATGCCCTCACTGGGAATTAGCTGTTAAGGAATTAAAAACAAATACAGAAACCTAGTGAGCAGAAAGGAAGAAACAGGTTTATTAATGCAGGTTTATTAATGAATTAATTAATCTCTGTTACTACAAAGGGAGGAAACTCCTTGTTAATTGACCAAGCTCCTATATAGGGATTTCAGTTGTGCTTAAAACTCAAAAAAATTGCACTTTTTTACACCTAGCTTAGAAACTATGTAGTATGACAACACAATTCTGTTGAAAGTCATGGGTAATACAATAGAAACAAGAAATGTAAATCACTGTCAAACTTCTGTTTTAATCATCCCAATATCTCCATCTTATCCTACTACTGAGTTACTCCTCAGTCTATACTTACACATCCATGCAGTCTCTGATGAGGTCTGAAATCACATTTCAGGAGGGTAATACTCTCATCACTGCTTTCTTCTTAACCACCCAGATTAAGATAAACAGTTCATTCACTTACACAGAGTAGTGCCACACTTTCCTTTCAGTTTGGGAGAAATAATGTACTGCACTTGTCTCAAAGGTAAAATTCTTCTTAATTGAAAACATTTGGGATTTTATTGAATATAAATGGAATATAAATGAAATATTGCTAAAATAAAGAAGTGAGACCATCTCATAACATTTTCAGGCTATGTCAAAATATTTTGTAGCTACAGCACCAAACACTATTGAAGACATTTATATATATGAGAAGTTACCTTTATAATCTCATTATTAATATTGTTTTTGCAGATACCCATGTATGAAGATGGATTAACCTGGCTAAATTCCTTCTGAAGTTTAATAACAGTAATTTTATGTAGTTGTATTTAGTGTTGACTGAAGCATGCAAGACTTGGCCATCCATTAACACATTAACATCTGAAATTTTGGCTGGAATGAAAACCACTATTCAGTCCATTAAATTCTGGGTTTGATAATTCAAACTTTAATCTTTTCTTTATTCCTTTGCTACAACCATTCAAAATACCATTCAAAATAACTGCAGGAAAAGGTCCTCTTAAATGTGAAGAAAAACACTGTTAACTTCTGTGAATATTTGCTGCCTTTGCCCAATTTTAACAGTTTTGACTGAATGATTAAAGGTGAAAGATTGCTAAACAAGAAAGTGTTTCTTTTTCTCTCTCAGTGCTAGACTCCAGTTCAGCAAACCAGACTAATTTATTTGTCCTGCTGTGTCACTTCTTCGCTTGCTCATCAGTATGTTTGTTACTCACTATTTAAAATATTTATTGAATAAAGATCATCCTGGGCCACAGCAGTGTGTGAAAACTTCAGTCATTGAGAAGAAAGCAAAAAAAGGCAAATAAAAGTTATATTTTTGTAATGAAACTCTTTAACCTAAATTCCCTCTGCTAATAACATGTAGGAAAAAAGTTAGTGACTACTTCTAATGTTGTGCCAGATTCAATGGGTGGTTAATCCTAATTTGAATTTTAATTCACTTTTAAATGAGTGTAAGGAGTGTGACATATTGGACTAGAACCATTTATAGTGAAACAGAAACTCTGGAGCAGCCTTCATTTACACAAGCTTTTATCTGGATGCAAAAAACCATTTACTCTTAATAGAATAATTTTTTTACTTCATCTTTGTTGGGGAAGATGAATCAGGGAAACCTTATAAATATGATTGTTTAGCAAAAGATTCTGAAAATATGAAACCTATAATCGAAATAGAAATAGAAGCTTACTTTGAGCTGTAGGATGCTGAGTCTTAGTTACTATATAACCTGAAAACAATAGCCTAGCCACCTGAAGAGGAATCCCTCTTGATTAAACAATACCTTTCTGCTGGCTAAGGGATCCAAAAGTCAATGTAGCAAAACAGAAAAGTCTAAAGCGTAGTTTTTAGAGTTTAAAATATAACATAGTATGGTAATGTAGTAGTTCTTATAGGTTATATGTAGATTCTATAGGATTTTGTGTCTTGTATTGGTTAGTCACTGTAAATTAGAATATTCATCACAAAAGAAGATATAATGCATTGTAACAAGGATCGCTCTCGCTATTCTCCGCTCTCTTACTTCTGCTCTTACCTCCGCTCTAATCTCCTCTCTCTTACCTGCTCTTACCTCCTCTCTATCCTCCACTCTCTTACTGGCTCTTACCTGCTCTCCCTGTTCTCTGCTCTCTGACCCCTGCCGCCTTGCTCCCCCACTTCCCTTCTCTCATAACTATTACCTCCTTGCTCTTTCCCTCGTTCTGTCTGGGACTTCACTTCAGCCGAGGCTGGTGGCTGAAGGCAAGACCCTCTTTACCCACGACCCTTGCAATAAAACCACGTATTCTAGAATATCTCTGGTCAGCAGAATTCCTTCTCCCTGCCGCTCACGGAAAGATTTCCTACACATCTTTCTTCACAATATACAATGACTATTCTAGAATGTCACAGAAGCCTTAATACACTATTTCTTAAAAGAAACGTCTGTGCCAGAAGTTGTTAAACACAAAAGTTTTTGGAGTTATTAAGCACATTTTTTATTTCTGTTTTACTTTCCTGTACTTTGTGTGTGTGATTTAAAAGAGAGGCACTTTGTCAGAATTGCAATTTCATGTTTATAAAAAAGGGAAAAGAGATGAAAATAAATGGCTTTGAGTACCATGCCTTAGTAATGTAACTGTATGAAGGAACAGCATTCATCAGTGTGGCACCTTAATTTCTTACCTGCTGAGTTTTGAGACACATAAAAGCATATCCCATTCTCCAAGACACAGAAAGTATAACAGTAAAGTTTACAATCTGCTTGAGAATTAAGTACTCTTTCCTAGACAGTGTCCAAAGACAGCAAACAACTATGCTCAATGTACTTTAACTTGGTTAAACAATCTGAAGACATAAAGGACCATCTTGTTCTTTGCCACACTATTTTCAAGCAATGTGATTGTAACAAAATAAAAAAGAATAAAGTAAAAAATTAATATGAAGATGAAGAATTAATTTAAATTTTGCAGGGCTTGTCTGAAGGTGAAGGTTTGGAAGTCTCATCTATTTCTTTTTGTACTATGGTCAATCAGACTCTTAATCAACCAACCAGCCAATAAATATGATCTACAAATTGTATGTCTGCTTGTAAAGTAAATAAACACACAGACAAATCCTTGTTGTTTGATGCTGTGAGAGAAGACAATATATATTTGTGCACTCGGCCTAGTTTTGAGTGCCACTAAACATCCCATTGAAACCTGCTGCAATCTACATGAAGGAAAATTACAGGTGTCCACTCTCAGTAGTCATCTGTGCCTGTAGCATGCTTCCGTTGTACAGGAGTTACTGGAAAGCATCATCAAGGTAGACCAGGCTGCTCATTAGGACTATGAGGTAGCTCAGCCCTTATCTTCACATCAGTGAAGGTGTCATTTCCCTGGAAGGATTCTATACCAGCAGCCCATTGCATTGCATATGCACTCATTAGGCTAAATTTTTACGCTAGACAGTACAAAGATAAAGCTGAATCTCAAGAGACCCTCATAAAGGCCATGGTGTTAAGGAGCACAAGGCCTGAATGGAAATGAAGTTCCTACTTCTTCTTTTTTTCTTTTTTTCTTTTTTTCTTTTTTTTCTCTTAAAAAACCCCAAAACATAAAAACCCCAAACAAACAAACCATCCCCCACCACCACCAAAAACCCAAAAAATCCCCCAAAGAAACCAATCCTCATTTCAGCAGGACAAGCATATGTAAGTTTGTTTATTATCCAGCTTCTGGCACTATGTGGCTTTGGGGAGCAGGGCACAGCTGTGTTGCACAAGACCCCAAATGCAAGCACAGCCCAGCAAGTGCTCTTTCTTTCTAGGAGCTCTGGCAGTACAGCCATTTATAAATCTACCCCACAGCAACAGTTGTGTGTAAGGCAGGAGCATCCTGTCAGGGACATGTGGGCCTCCCCAGGCTGGTGATGAAACCTGGGGATGCAAGGACATGGTCCCACATGCAAGCCACCAAAGGGATCTGCAGGGAAACCCATCTGCGCCCTGGCTCTGAGTTGGATCCCGTGCATACCCCACTCCTGACCTGTCTGTCTGGTCCCAGCATTTGCAAGCGGGGGTCTTTCTTCCCATAATTGGCTATGCTGACCTCTGCTCTTCCTTGCAGCCTGAGGACTGCCTTTGTCTCAGCTCTAATCTTGGCAGTCCCTCATCCCTCATCCTCACCCTGTAACCCACTGACTGGAGTTTCCTGGTTTTCACCCCTGCACACAGCAATCTCTGCCTTATCTCCCTGCTGGTTTCATTCTCGGCTCCATCTGTTCATTTGACATTTATGAACCTCATCAAGCTTTTGTTTTCAGACTCATCCAAATTTAAATACCTTCCATTGTATTTGTGCTTTCTCAGTTCTCACATTTGTCGCTGGGTTGATAACTGTGCTGAATAACCTAAATTTGGTTCTAAATTTGGTTCTGACTTCAGCTTACATCCTTTTCATAAAGCCTGCCGTGCTTTCAAAGCCTCACAATGAGGTCCCAATGGCTTAAACAGTCCTTTTTTCTCTCTGTCAGGCATTCTCCAGATGCATGCAACTTCTCATATAAGTGTAGCTCCTCATCCTACCTCTGTCTTGTGACAGCCATAAAATGTATTTATTTGTCTTTGAACATCATCTGATTTTGTCAGACTCTCTCTTAGTTTCATGCATTAAGTGATTTACACTCCTGTGAGAAGCATTTTTTACTGTTCCAGGATGATTCTGCCATCTCTAAATTCAACAGGAAACCTTTCTTTCACCTGGCCTACCTTCTCGGTAGAGCACAGGTTTTCTTTCTTTTTCAAATTTTCTTTTTTTTGAAAAGAAAATACATTTTTAAAGTATTTTTTTAAAACATATATTCCCTCTTCACTTATGGTTATATCTCTTGGATGTTTTACTCTCGCTGAAAATGTCTCATTCCTCCATAATTTTTTCTACAGTGAAGTGTTACATAGGTAAAGGCAGGAAGGAAATATACCTGACTTAATTTATCCTTATTTTTATCTCTAAATCTGATTTAAATCCCTCAGTTATTAAATTGGCTCAATTCCTGTGCCACCTGCACAGGATACTACAAGAAATATGTCGCAATCAGAAGGCCAGCTTAGGAGCTGAAACTCAAAGAAAAAAATACCCCACAATTCCCCTGCCCCCTGACAAACAAAACCTTGAAAGCAAAAAAACCCAAAAACATTTCAAACACTCAAAGTGCAGCCTAACATTGATAACTTTCTAGATAATTTAAAATTCCACACTCCCTAGTCACCTTACTAAGGAATCCACAGAAAATCCATACCTCGCCGTTGTGGGGGCTTTTGATCTATAAGCTAGTTGGAGTTCTTTTAATATTATTCTAGGTTCTTAAGTTAGGGTCCTTGGCAGCATGCAGGTATCCTTCCAACTAAAACAGCTACCAACTTTTCCTTTTATTTCCAGCCTTCAGTTTTTTGGGTTCCTCTGTTCCCTATAACTACCTGCTTTGTTCTTCTCCAAATGATTCTCTAGACAGACACTTTTCCTTCCCAAGTACCTAGTAATGGTTCAAGTAGGTTTAGTGAATATTTTTATTTTAATCCAAAGAATTTTATTTCAAATATCAGTTTCACTGCTCATCACTGAATTTTATTTATTGTATCTGTCTTTCATTATTTTTAGGGCTGCTTAATAATCTTCAGCAAATAAATCATGGCTCTTCAATGATTCCCCAATTTGCTATCAAAGAAGTTTGCATTGAAAGATGTTTTTCTCCTTCTCTCATATTTTCCAGCTTAGTCCACAAAGTGGTCAAACATAGCCAAAGAATTTTTACAAACTCTCTAAAAATTAATGACCCTCATTTTGTCAAGCTTTTGTCTTGGTCAAGAATGAAATTATGATCACAGCAGATATTGCTACACTATAAAGTCAAAGGAACTCAAAAAAACTGTAGAAAATTAATTAACAAGAGTATATTTCTGAAATTAAATATAACAAAGAACCACAAGAGTAAACAGAGGCAATGATATAGTCTGAACTTGTTATTTCATGACCAACATGTGATCAAATAGCAACACTTGTATTAACAGCACAGCTATCTCAGAGTTGACTTCTGACTTTTCCGGGGTATAACATGGGGCAGCAGGATAGATTTGTGCAATTAAAATGCAAACACCTGGGCTGACTTTTAAAGACCAGATGTGTTTCAATTAAACAACCCCTGAGGTTTGCTTAAAACTAGCACCTGCTTCGTGGTTACATGCAGTCACCTGGGTTTCTGTGTAAATTTTAAGGTTTGAATGTCTTTGGTTCTTTTTGAACAGGAAATGCCTCTATTTAGGTACTTCTTTGCAAGCAAGTCAAATTAACTTTTCTGCAAGGTATGTTCCAAATTTAATTCCCACCCTTTAGCTTCCTGCAGAGGTTTGCTCCTAGATGTAAAATAGCCAAGAGCTAAAAGCTGCCCGTTGTGCTGTCCCTCAGTACTCAGTTTTTGATACTTTTAACTGCAGTGAACAATGGCAGAATTGAAAGTAAACCTCTAATGAGTCAGCACAACCGGTTAAACTACAGCATCCCTCAGGCCACAGGAAAAAAGGCAGTTAGTAAGTAGCTGTACTCTAGTTTCTCTTGGACCTTGCAGACATGTTCATAAGGCTCTGCCTGGCAACTTCCTGGTTTAAAACAACACGGATTTGACTTTGGGGATGAGGACATATGCATCCTCTGACTAGGGACTCCCTCGTGCCATCTGTTGTGTGCCAGCTGTACTGAACCAGCATGCACCAAAAAACACACGTTTTGAGACTTGCAGGTAAGACAAAGCCGCCAACTACCTCCTGGTGAGCAGATTCAGAATTAGAGGAATAGGGCTTTCTACAGATCCACAACGTGAGCTCAGTTGTTCAACTTAATAAATCTCAGGTTCTGCATCCAAGCTGTACTTAAAAATATCTTATTATATTTGGCAGGTAAGAAATCAGCTGGATGATATCTCAGTCAGCATCTCTTTCACGTATTGGAAGAAATTATGATTTCAGTGTAAATCACTGTCTGCCTATTTTCCTCTCAGCCTTAGTCAGTTATAGCTGATATAGACAAGAGTTTTAAAAACATTCGTTCTTAAACAAATTGGTACTCAAGTGCCTTAGCTAGATTAGGAGCTGGTTGATTTTAGGGTGTTTTTAATGCCTGGTGGGATCTATGACAAAGGGGTAGGGCAAAAAAAGCGGGTCTCAACTTTTTTTTTCTGATGGTCTTTCCAATAGTTAGTGTTAAACTCTGCAATTTGCAAGCATCATAAGCCAACTGGCCTCGTAAGTGGTCTAATGCAACAGAGCAGAAATACCCTACCTCAGTGAATGAGCAGCCAGCATGTTACAGGGCCAGTCCAGTGGCAGAAGAAAAACTGCAAAATAAAGCTGCAGCTGTATTCAGTGAGGCAGTCTGAATTTTTACGTGGAAGAAACTTGCTAGGGACTTCCAAGGTAATGCAAAAAGCTGAAGTATCTTGACTTAAAGCAGAGTGAGCAACTGGCTCCTCAGGGTGCTTGTCTCCAACTCCCTAAGGCATTGTGTCTCTATATAGGTTGACATCATGGTTTTCAAACTATTTTAATTTGTATTCCAACTCCTCTTTTGATTGTGCTGCTCAAACAAAAAAAAAATACCTCCTATGTTTAAACACAGCTTAGAACAAATTCACTTCTGAATCTGCAGAAACTGTATTATGTCCATGGCAGCCAAACAGCAGAATCAACAAAGCAATCCATGACTATTTTTATCTGGGTACCTGTGGGGACAAATTATATTTGATGATATTCCTGGAGCATCAGAAGGCTTAGCCTTAGCTTTCAAACTGTAAGATAATCAGAGAGGGACATGAAATATTCAGAATGTGCTAGACTGGTCTTCTGCAGTGCCTGATGGAACTATGGGCAAATGGATCATTTAGTTTACCCAAAGGTGTTCAGCTTGCAGAAGCCAGAGGGCATTACATCAGCTCTTGAGGTAAAGACTGAGCATAAGCATGAAAACATTATGGTTCTCCATCTACAGCATTTTCAGAAAGCCTGACTTCATAGCTAGTAACTCTTGACAGGTTTTTACCCAGCTGGTCATTTCTAAAAGGCAAATAACGTACACACCGAAGTTGCACTTAGTGAATTACAGTTCTTTCTGCTAGCATGTAAAAGGCACAGACATATACACATGGTATAAGCATGCAATTTTATATGCCTAAACACACAGACAAACATCTATAAGAAAAAATATGGAGCTAATAGTGAGTTTAATTTGGCTGTCTTTTTTCTTATTTTTAATGAGCATGGTAAACCTCAGAAACACAGTATACATCAAAGGGAAAAGAGATTTTGATAGTGTAAATCACAGAAATATAACTGAAGAATCCTTTATTCTACTAACATAAACACCCCCTTTTTTTTGTGCTAAATCATCTGAAACTGTAACTGGTGAGACTGTGCTATTCACTTGGATTAAGTACCCCACATTGTTTTGTTCTTGTTTTGTGATCTCTAGTTCATAGTTTTAGGGAAAAGGTGCACAGGAATTTAATGCTAGGATGCATGTTCTCCTTTACCAAGGAAGCACCTGAAGAAGTGGAGAGAAACTCACCTCTTCTGTGTCCCTCTAGCACAAAGTTTCTGGTGCCCAGCCCAGGCACCAGGTAAGCTCTGCCAGGACCTGCCTGTCCCTTCTCCCGAGATATTTTTCTTCAGCAGCACCCTGCTGCTCCTGAGAACATGATGCAGCTTGGGGTATAAGAGCAGGCCATGTCCTCTTCTGTGGGCAAGGCACTGCCAGCCACCAGCACTTTACTCTGCTCCTCTCACATCCCCATGGACTGTACAGAGGTATACAGAGAGAAGAGGGAAAGCAGATAGAGAAATAATTCAGAGAGGGAAATTAGTTCCAGTACTATGCATAAGGAGAAAACAGTGATGTGGAGCTCTTTTCTCCCAGAAAGCAAATTCCAGAGATATGAGCAGGAACTGAGTCTGCAAATTGGTATGTGCAAGCAGAAATTATCCAGTGGAGGCCAGGTTTTGCAAGATGTTTCAGTGGCCACAGATGCTGATAGACACGTAGTCCCAGATCCTTGGAAATATTTAGTATTCACCTATCGCCAGTAAAATTAAAAAATCTTAATTGAGTGTCAACATCTAAATAATTTCTGTGGGTTTGTGTGTTTTCAGAGAGGAGGCCTTTATCAGATTACTCAAGTACCTACATACCTTTACAAATCTGTCCTCACATGTCTAAGTAAAGATGTGAAACACAATCAACATTCTTATTTCACTTCCTCTAACCTGCATCAACAAGTCTTGTTTTGACAGTTAAAGCCCAGAACTTGCATGACTGTAACTTAAATCCTGACTGAATTGCTAGTTGGCTGGTCCTTTTTAACCTCCAGATTTTAAATTGGTTCTTCTATAAGAGTTATTGGCACTGGTACATAGCTTTTTTGTTGTGGATCTAATTATCCCCAGTAATAAGCCTTCCTCTCTTATTTTTGCCTACAACATCCAGGTCAGGACTGGATAGTCTTGCTTTATTTTTTGAAATTAACCAATAGTGACATTTTTTTTAAATGGGAGAAAATATACATAAAACATTCAAACATCTGGATCTGACAGTCAGGAAGTCAGTGTTGCCTTATGATCACATGTAATTACTGCAGATACATCTTACAGCACATAGCTTCGCATTCTGCATGTTCTCCAGAATGTTTGAGCAGTCCAGGGCCGTTTTTTCCTTTCTGTCAGAGCAACACAGAGGCAATTACCTAGTTCGGTCTTGCTGTGCTCGTTTCATTTCCAACGTAACTTCATTTTGCCATTCCTCTGAGATTATATTCAAATGCAAGGCATTTTGACGGCCTTGAAAATCATCTGTTCAGGGAGTAACATGCACAGGCAGCACTGCAAATTTTCCCAAACCTGCTCAGATAGGATGTCCCAACTCCACAAGAGAAACCACTCTCAGCTCTAAAAGCTTTTTCTTTGCTCAGATAACTCAGGTCTTGCATTCCTTTGTAAGGCAGAATGCAAGCATGAACTGGTTAATGATGGATGCAGCATTACCTCTCTGACAGCAGCTTGACGTGGGCCATGTTCCCAATTTGTAGAAGCCAGCATCTGATGGCAATATATTTTTTGGTCACAACTGCCTTAGTTTGGATTTGAACCAAAGACCCAGACATGAAAGGAGATATTTTAGCCTCTTGAGACATTCAGTACACTTTATCACCTCGCCTTCTCACTACATATTTTCTTACATCTTTGGAGTATTTTCTTTTTTCTTCCAAGCTTTTATTCATCCTCGTTGAACCACAATTGGAGTCCTCAACAGAGCATGAACCAACATACCTGAATCTCTATTGCACCTTTTGAGTTCTCTCTCTTCTTGATATCACTATGCTTTCCATGGACCAGAACAGTTCCATGTGTTTTCTGTTCTTTGTCTACTGTCTCTTAGTATAGAACATCCCATAATATCAGTTGGTTTGTTGTTAATGGGTACAGTTTTATGCTGGCTCTCTTTGACAATGTCAATAAACTTCCTGGCCATGGGGAAGGTCAGACTGGATTTCTTCTTGTCCTGCTTGAAATAAGTGCCATTAAATTAAATTAAATAAATATTGCCTCTGTCAGTAATACAAGATTTTAATGGCAGACTTAGCTGTACTGAAGTATGATTTAACAGCAATGAAGGCACTTATACCATCCAACCTTACTATGAAATAAATTAGTACCTGTCATAATGGTGTGACATTGACTCCTTTAGACAGGGTCCTCCCCATTGTGTTTTTTTAAAAAATTCCAGAAATAAGAAACAGCTTCTAAAAATTGCTAGCTTCATTTTTTTTCTGAATGCACTAAGAATAGTAGCAGTCAAGATTATTTTGGCCACTCTTTGTCAACAAGCTCATTCCAAATTAAGTGAACCATAGATATTTTTTCCACACTTTTCTCTACTAGTTGCAACTGGAAAAACATAAAGTCAGCAACATATTTTACTGTATTCCCCCAGTTACCCAGCTATATCTTGGCATGCTAAGTATGTACATGTGAGTCCTGAATGCTCCTGATCACACTGACCTATTACATATGATTAGAACCAAGCAACGTGGTAGGGTGTTGGAGAGCAGTGAGCAATTGAAAGACAAAGCCTGTGACATCTGGCTGAACACACTGTCCTTCTGGTGGAAATAATTTATGGTTTGTTTTCATTTCTGCACTGAAGTGCCATGGTGTAACCTTTCTGACCTCAAATTTATGGGATTTGTGGTAGTTCAAATCATCATCAGGCCTTCATAAATGTTCCCACAAGTAACAACACAAAGCAATTCAACAGGAATTTATTGAGGAATTTTGATTAAGTCCTGAAAATGGGAATGACCTTCACAGAGTTTTAGCTGAGAAGGAAATTTTCTTGAATCCTAAGACTTCTAATATTTTCCAAGAAATGTGACTACATTAAAAAAAAATCAGTTATTCCCTAAACTTCAAGAATCATTCACTTACAGACATTATATTATTTTTATGGATGATGCCAGGTTAATATAAAGTACTTGTGCAGTTATTTTCCCTTTTAATTTTTTTCTTTCCTTCTTTGAGGATTTCCTTTGAGGTTTATGCAGAATGTGTGTGGGTACTGCAACTGTTATATTAATCATATTTAGTAATTTCTTTTTACAGTATTTTTCACAAGCTGCAAATGAAAGAGTCATTGATATTGAAAAAGTAACAATTATTGTCTGCAAACTATGACTATTATTATTTTATCTGTATTATGCAAATAATTTATTCATTGGTACAGGCAATAAGTTCTTTTTTAAGGAGACAGACTGTTTCATATCAAAGTTAGATGATATTATGGAAGGATACAGAGCAGTTTTTAAATATTATCTCTTTAAAGACATCAAAATGCTGGACAGGAAATATGTCTTAAAGTACAGTGCGTTTTTTTGATAGGTGCGGTGGAGTGTTAGAGTGTTGTCGTTGTCTTGCTTGCTTTCTTCCCATCTAATACTTGAGACTTAATGTTTTTGTCATCTTAAATCATTTCCAATATAATAATATACTGCATTGATCTACCATTTATCTGATTGTTGAGAGGAGGACATTAATGGTTTCCATTAGTCCACTTACTAATTTGTATTGTGATGATAATAAATCTTTGCTTCATCCTTTCACAAGGACCAGCTGGTTCCATATGAATGGACTGCATTGCAGATAATGCAGGTTTCTAGAAGGAGAAAAAAACTACAGATCAATGACTATCTCTTTGGCAGAAAAAATGGCAGGTTCTTTTGCAGAATACATTCATGAGAAAGGGGAGGATCTGAAGACAAACAAGGAGGCTCAAGCTGTACTTTGTGACTGGAAGTCTGGGGACCAGCATCAGTCCTGTAAAATCAGAGAGGAAGGTGAGGGATGAGGCTCAGTGTCAGGGTTCAGCAATGTGTCTCCCAGATGGGAGGCAGCTTGAATCTAGGCCCCTCAAACTGGGCAGAGTGACCACATACCTGCCTGAGAGCTACACCAAGGAATGTAGCTGTAATTCCTTGCGTATTTATCATCCCTGTGTTGTTGGCTATGAACTGTCTTATTCTCTGATTAGCATTGAATTTGAACATTTTGTGCAGTTCCTATATATTATCTGAAGAAGAATGATGGCCATGAAGTTGATTTGAACTAAATACACAAGGATGGTGTTGATTTGATAGACCAAAAGAATAAGCACTGCATGTATTCACAGGCTTGCACAGCACCAATGTCATTAATTTCTTATCTTCCTTGCCTTTTCTTTGCCCCTCAGACTTGATCTAGGTATCTTCAGCCCGTGACTTTCCAACCAGAACCATTACCAAGGCGATAGTCAACGCATCACTATTCCAAAATCTTTTTTTTTCCACTCTAAAACTTCAACACCCTGGAAAGGAGCTATGGTTTGGAGCACAGAGAAAACAGATGTTTTTCTTTCAGAAAACATCTAAGCAGACGAGTAATTTTGGAAAAAACCAAGGTTTTTTTTTCTGGAAGGAAACAGTGATGTCAGATTGAGCTATAAAGTCTTTGGTTCAGCCATGGCATCCTCTAATCTTTCACCCTGAGAGAAGAACTACATACCCAGGAGCCATCCCTCAGAGGCACCAAGGAGGCTCTCAGTGACTGATGGAGGTCATGGCTTCACAAAACGTACACCCTACAGGAGTCCTAGTGTCCCGGTTTCCACCTTGCAACAAGACTGTCACAGGATTAAGTGCCCAGATTCTTTGACTCATTGCCTTTTCTTAGAAGCTCCTTGCATTTCAGACATTTTGGCAGATGCTCATTTTCACTAAAAATGCATATATTATGTTGAGATCAGTTTAGATATCGGTGGGAAGAGGGTGTATAAGTTTGTGTCTTCTCTTGTAGTGATCAGATTTTGCTCGTTTTCAAGTAACTATCACATATTTAAATAACTGAATTGTATGTAGTTCTGTGAATTTTGAAAAGTATATGAGTTATATAGGCAGGGTGGAAATGAGGCTAATATATAATGCAGAATTCTATCGCTACCCAGGAGTGAGACAGGAATATGCCTGTTTTCTACATGGTGTTCAGAAAAAATATTGCATATTGTAGTGTTTAAAAAAAAAAAAAAAAAAGCTAATGAATCACCAGAGCTGTTCCATGTACCAGACTTCCTTATTTTAAAGAGAATCCTTCTTTGAAAGAGAATAGATCAGTCTGATCTGCTCTATATCTGAGAAGCAGATGCCACCTCTGCTCCATCTGTTTTCACAGTGTAAGGCCTGTGGCAGCAAGGAGCAAAGTAAAGATGATTAGAAGAGCTTAGAGGTAAGATCCATGGAATCATCATTCCTCCTTTAGGAACATACAGTAATGAAACCTCATAAAGTTGTTTTCTTTAGCTAGATTTCAATATTAAGTCTTTAAAACACATGGTTTGATGGTCATGACTTGGCAAATCATCCTTAAAAGCATCACGTGCTCACACATATTGCTTAGTTTGAACTTGATGTGACATCATCAATTTCAAAGCTGGACATAAAATTCAGGATTTCAGAGTTTATTAATAAGAAGAGGAAAAAAAGAGAGAAACAGGCTTATCTTTAAAGAAGACATTCACCTACATCACAGAGAGAACATGTACACATGCAAACTGTAACATAAAAAGTAAGGATAGTATGAGGCAGGAATTCTAGTACAAAATAAACTGTTAAACAAAGCATCTGTTGAACATGGGGTGTACATTTTGCCAAGATACTTATTGGAAGAATCATACAATCAGTTCCACAAAAAAGTTATCATGAACTTGATCTAGTTTTCTACTGCCACTCTCACCATAAATACTTCCGTAAATTCTCAACAGATTGTTAGACTCTGAGGACTGCATATTAATGAAGAATCTGGGAAAGAAAGAGTAAGAAACTTACCTACTAAAAAAAAAAAAAAAAAGAAAAAACAAAGCAAACAAAAAAACAAAAAAGATAAGACCAAACATTAAATGTTTAGCAGCACACTACCTCCCAGGGCAGTTGACAACCTATGTGTTGCACCTAAAACTATTTAAGCAGAGCTATCCATGAGTTCAGTTGCTGGAATAAATCATAAGTGCAACCAAGAGAGTTGCCATGGCATGAGAAGCAAGTGCTATATTTTATGACTTGTACACTGATTTTAAAAACTTCCTTCAATCTATTTTAGCTTGAGGTATAAACGCCTAGACTGAACAAGCACTGTGAGCATTGGAGCACCCTGCAAGCATAGAGAATATTCTTGGGAAGAAGTCCTGTCAAATGATTGTGTGAGCGTCAGGTGTGTGCGTCTAAATCAATCTTTTCAATCTGATGGATAATGATGTCCTTTCCCAAATAATTCTGTGTGGTTATCACAGAATGATTACAGAAATGTTCTCTCCTGAATGCTGTAGTTAATGTGTTCAAGCAGAAAGAGGAGAATTGTAATTGCAGGCTAAAGGAAGAGAGTAGTGATAGACCTTGGGGCACAGCCTGGAGGTAACCTCTTTCCTATTGTTGGGGGACAAAAAGTAATTTGCTCTTTTTTCCTGATGTTAAAAATCTTATCTTGAAGAATGCAATGTAAAATAAAAAAAGAGATGATGTTAATAGTTCACATTTAGTAGCACCTTACGAAATTCTACTGAATCATTTTGGGCAAGGTTTCTGTAGGGATGGCAAGGACGGATTGGCCAGCCCAGCCCAGCCAGTCTCCCAAAAAAACGTGGAGAAAAATACGAAGAAGAAGATGGGATGGGTGGAGGCAGAGAATGGGGGACTCTGAGGAGGAACAAAGTGACCAGATTTGCACTGGCAAGTGAGATTCTTCATGCAGCAAGAGCAACAGTGTCAGCATCATCAACCAAACAACAAAAAAACTTCTTAACACCTGTGCTGTTTATAAAGTGCTTGAGCCTGTGGAAGGGATAAATGATAGCAGCTTCCCCCTGTAACCACAGAACACAGTGGAAGAATCAATTTCTTCACACTATATCTCCAAGCCAAAAATTAATTGTGGGGGTTTAGTGCTGCTTTTGGGGAACTCACGTCCCGTTCTCCAGCTAGCTCTTGCACCAAGCTCATATTAAGATACAGTTCAGTAGGCTAAGATACCTTCTGATCCAGTGGGTCTTTGCCTTGGGCAGAAGCGTGGCAATGGCAAGGAATGAAGAGCGGGCTCTTGGGGAGTCAGCTCAGGTTTATTCACCAGAGAGGGAACCCACAAAAAGCGAGTTTCCCCCTCTGCTCTCACCTTAAGTACCGGGGTGGGTACAGGGGAAGGGTACAGGTCTGGAACCAATCCCAAAGTGGGGAGGAGTGACCCAGGACAAAAAGACCATCAGCAAGACAATTCTATATATAAAAAGGGGATGGTAGAACCGAGACCCTGCTGTATCACACGACATTCCCACTAGAATCTTCCAGCTTCAGGGCGGGGTTGCAGAGTGATGGACAGGACTCAAAACTTGGGAAAGACCAAAAAGGGTTTTAACATGGTGTACATAGGACAAACCATTTTAAAACAAGGAACAAAAGCATGCAGAACTTGGCAAAACCCAAAATGAACCACAACAATTAACTTCACTAATTCTAGAGAAACACGTTTGCCACTTATGCTGGGTACCAGTTCTATGGAGCAACAGAATAGCAGAATTCAATTTGTTTTCATATTAGAAGCCACATTCTAACCCCAGGCACCCTTTCAATGCAGGCTCCAGTGAAACCACATCACACATCTGACTTTGTAAGTTTCTCGTGTTTGGGCAAAAATGGGAAGGGACTCCACCCCATGATGCCACAAAACCATCCCAACATTCAAATTTTCCAGAGGCTAGGATCTATCTCTAACTTTCTTAATTTCTAGTGCTGACTGCAGGAGGTGCTCTGGGTACTCAGAGAAGTCTCTCATGAGGTGGGTAGCTGAGCAGAGCCACTGCTGGTAGCTGTGAAATTAATTTCTGGGAGCTATATTGGGAGTGCAACAAGACAGGAGCATGGTATCTTCTATGAGCAGGGCTTAATCCCACCCTTCTATAAATAGTTTGGAGTGGGGGTTTACGATTTTTATCTAATCCATCCGTACACCTTTCCATAATATGAGGCTTTGGGAATGGGTTAAGAGAAGAGATGTAGGCTCCTTCTTCTGACTAGGTAAATTCAGTTTGTGGAACAATTGAAAAAGGGACTGCAATCTGATTGTTCCCATGGTAATTTTATATATCAATCTTAAAATGAGGAAGAAAAATTCCAGCAGAGAAAAACTTTCCATCACAAATAGTTGCAATTAATAATTATGATGATTGTTCTGTACTTTATATTATATTGAGTTTATTCCATACATAGCTACACTCAGTTTCAGCATCTCTCCCTGCCTCTGTCCTTCCCTCATTGGTATAATAATATTTGTTCATCTCAGTTTGCAGGCAAACTGCCAATGGCCCATTTACAGAAGATATCTCCCTGGAGGGAGGATGGGTCTCGGAAGAGATAAGGAAAACACCTCCCCAACCGGTTTCAACAGATGGCGGTAGAATACATACTTTTAGTTACATCTTGCATTTCTACCCAAGACAACTTTTTCTTATGAGCTGCTCATGAATCCTTGGAAAAGAGAAAATACATCTGAAAAGAGCATAGAAAAAGGAGAACTAGGAGGAATTAGAGATTTTGTAGCACTAACCTTCAGGAAACAACTTGTAGAAATATGGCAAAATTTCACCTTAATGGAAAACAGCAGTAATGTTTTCAATACAAAGGAGCAATAAGAATTTACTTGATGTAGATAGGTGAGGAACAGGAGCTATTAGGAGTTTTTAGAGAGTTTTTACCTCATGGTAAAAAATTCCAGTTAATGATGCTAAAGGAAAAAGGGAAATCAAGGGCATATGCCATGAAAGGATGTGTTACATTAAACAAGAAAAATACCTAGCAGTCATAAGAGTGTGCCCTCTTTAAATTCACAAACAACATCAGAAGACAGATTGGAAAATGAAAGTGTGGCAATTATACAAACTGCAGGACTGGAACAAAACAAAACAAATCATAATTCATTCAAATTCAAGTAAAATAAAAGTCTTAAAGAATGAAACCTGAAATTGCAAAAAGTAGGTTATGGGTAGAAATTCTTTGAAACACACCTAGAAATACACACACATCTGAAAAATCATCTTTCACTGAGTATATCAACTCAATCTTCAAACTGTGTGGATGTCTCTTGGGGTTTTCCAGTACAGACTTCTGATCAAGTCTGATAGCTAATGTGTTGGCTATCCTTCACATGAGTTGGAATAAATCAACCAGGACTCCATTTTCTTCATGCAGAAAGCCAATTCTTTATTTACAAAGCTCATATTTATAAGAAATATCAGAAGGCACTGTATTAAACCTAATTGGTCAGTATTACAGTGAAATTCAATTCATTGGTCGGTAAGGGCTATTGTATATGTCTATCAAATTTTCTCTCTCTAGATATGTTTACATTTTTCCTTTGTGGGTTCTCATGGGACAAATCTTATTGTTTACACAGGTGCATTTGTTTCTCACCCTCAGAATAGGTTGTTGTGTTAAACGAACTTCTCATTCTCAAAATAGCTTCACATGGTAAGTTGCATATTGCTTGTTGGCTGCCCTTAAAAGAAATGACAGGCCAGCTTTGGCAATTTTAGCAGAGGGAGGCCTGATTTCATAAGGCCTTTCTTTTATAATTCTTCTACCTGTCTGACATACATGGAGGTTGATTTAGAATTAAATTAACACTTCAATTTTCTGTGAAACTTGAGGCTGTGTTTTGAGTGTTTTCCAAAGACTAAAAGATACAACACCTTGTAAATTACTCACATTACCTCCTCTCTTTCCAGATTCACCTTAACTCACACAAGTGTGCTCTGGTGGGATCGGAGCTAGTTTTTAAAAGGTTTTATTCTCCCATCAGTGTTTATGATTATCACACAGGGGAAAGTCCTCCTCCTCTTATCAATTGCAACTGTGGCAAGTCCACCAATTCCCATTTGTGAGTCTTCAAGAGTTCCTTTCAGATAAGTCTTCCATGTTAACAGTTACTCCCATATACAACAACATGATGGTATGTTTTATATCTACTAGAAATACACCATTACCAAGGGAGGAATACCACTGCTCAGGGATCTCCCTTGAGGAGCTCAGCTTTTGTTGTTGTGGTTTGAGTTTTATGGTTACTGGGCTGTTCCGTATCCCCCTGTTTTGTCTGAGTTAATGATTTTGTCCCAAAAGCTGTTCTCTCCCCCTGAGCTGTCAGTTATACCTACCCCAACCTCTTTTTCCTGAATGTTCTAAGTCAATCTTTCACTGGTCCAGTCCCTGTCAAAACCTGTGCTGGGGATTCCCCTAATACATGACGCCTTATTGGTTTGGGTAACTTGTTTTCTTTCTGTGTTTCCCATTAGTTCATAAAGTATGAAACTCTCCCTTGCTCTCCTCCCACACCCTCTTCTCATTGGTCAAAAGTTGCTACCTGCCCCTTGAATGCCCACCCCCTCCATTTATAACCTGCTGTGCCCCATGCTCAGGGTCTGTCTGTCACTGGATATTCAGGAGAATAAACCCTTCTGGATCACGAACAGAGGACCTCCCTCTCATTCCTTGCCCCCAGCCAGCGCCAATGTAAACACCACCATGCTGTTGAGCAGAGTGCTACAAGCCACCTCTCCCATCATCCACTTGAGAGATGCGTCCCACTCTGGGCGCTGTGCCGCTGTGGCTGAGCTGGCTAAAGGACTCCGGCACAGCATCAGGCTTTAAAACTGGAACACAGCCCAGGCCCCTAGAGCAATGTCAGAGCAACATCCAAACAAATCTTGAAGGACATGCAAAGAAAGATAAGCAACTCTAGGGCTAGTCACTCAGAAAGGGAAGTATGATATATTTTAATATTCCAAGTATTATGCACTTGTTGTGCAGCAATAAATAACATGGCAGGATATGAAAAACAAGTCAAATGCCAGATGGTTATGACAACTGCTGCTGATTCAAGGCAAGTCTTCGTCTAAATGATGAAACCATTGGGGAACTACTGCAACTGAAATAAGGAAAACTGGAAAGTCTATAGAGGCAGTCTTCTTTAAACTCCAATCATCCAGATTTTCAGGAAAATAGTCAACCTATCACAAGACCATCCTGAATAAATGGGAATGCATTTCTGTGTCCCGGTGTAAATGTTCTTTGCCCACCAGTAGGTAGAAACGAGGACAAGACAATAGAAACAATAGAAGACAATAGAAACATTTTCTGGGCATGCAGAATATTGTTGGAAAAGCTGATTTGAAATTGCAAAAAGACACCAAGGGCAAAAAGACAAACTTCTATCTGCACAAGTGAATATAAAGAATAAAAAACAAACATGTCATTATGAAGCTAAATGAAGCACTTGAATTAGTGACAGCGGGCATGTCAAAGGCTGAGATACTCTGTGTTTATTTCCTTGGCCTTCATGGAAACATCCCATATCTACCTTGCCAGAGCTCCCAGAAAGAGATCTGCTATCAGCAGTGGATGAACATTGTTTCTGAACTTATTTTGGCTATTGTGGTAAAAGACAATAAAAAATGTTTCTTTAAATAAATTCACAGTAAAAGGAAAGTCAAGGAGAATCTCCATGACTTATTTGGTGGTGTTGGGAAACAGTGACAAGGGATTAGGAAAAGGCTGAGAATAACACCTTCTTTTCCTCAGTCTTTTATGGTAAGGGCAACTGTTCTCAATGAACCCAGCTCACAGAGCTGGAAGAGAGACATGGGGAGCACAATGAAGCCCCCATAATCCGAGGAGAAATGGTCAGTGACCTGTTACACGTACACGTCTATGGAGCTGAATGGGATACACCCAAGGGTACTGAGGATGCTGCCAGAAATGCTTACTGAGCCAATTTCAGTCATTTCTCAGTGCCCCTGACTAGCTGGGAAGGCTGGAGATTGGCCAATGTGATATGCATCTATGAGAAGGACCACAAAGAGGATCCAGGGAACTGCAGTCCTGCAGTCCTTCAGTGCTGCAGAAGGTCATGGAATCAAATATTCCCCCTCAGCCCCAGAGCTAGCTCAGTTTCTTGAGAGGTCTTAGAGGGATATCTCAGAGACAAGACAAAAGATTCCAAAAGAGGCTCTTACCCCAGGATTATTCCAAGGCATTTATTCTTGAAGGCTTCCAGGGGGGCAAGAGAGAGAATAAGGAAGAACAGGGTCTTATCTAGTCTCCTACTCAGGAAAGGATGTCTGGAACTCAGCCAATTGTGTCAAGAAAGGAAGGAAAGGTCTTACCATATGGTTACAAACTTCAGGGGTCTTGGGGCGGAAAAACCATTCCCCAGAGAAATACAACAGTGGAACTGTCATTAAGTGGTAGAAGTAGAATAATCAGGCAGTCAGGTCCAGCCACCATGACTTTTGTGAAAAGCAGGTCCTACTTGACAGAATCTCCTACTCCAATCTGCAATCTCCTACTATGACAGAATGAACATCAGTTAGATGAGAGAGGCGCTGTAGACATCATCCACCTGGACTTTAGTAAAAAGTTTCACATTGTCTCCCGGCATTCTTATGGAGGAATTGGCTGCTGATGGCTTAGACACATGTACTTTGTGTTGGTAAAAGAAATCTGGGTGGCTGGGCCTGAGTAGTGGTGGTGAATGAAGTTGCATCCAGCAGACGACTGGTCACCGGTGGTGTCCCTCAAGGGCTCAGTACCGGGGCCAGTTCTGTTTAACATCTTTATCAATGATTGAATCAGGGAACTGAGTACAGCCTCAGTCAGTTCACAGACACCAGCATGTTGGCTTGGAGCGTTGATGTGCTGCAGGTTAGGAAGGTTCTGCAGAGCGGTCTGGACAGGCTGGATTGGAGGGCAGAGGCCAATGGTGTGAGATTCAACAAGGCCAAGGTCTTGCCCTTGGATCACAACAACCCCAGGCAACACCACAGGCTGGGAGCAGAGTGAGTGGAGAGGTTCCTGGTGGAAAAGTGCTGATGACAGTAGCTGAACATGAGCCAGGGTGTGCCCACATGGCCAAGAAGGCCAATGGCATCCTAGCCTGTACCCAGCAACAGCGTGGTCAGCAGGACCAGGGAAATAAACATTGCCCTGTATTCAGCACTGGTGAGGCTCAATCCTATTTTCAGTTTTGGACCCTTCCATAACAAGAGAGACATTAAAGTGCTGGAGTGAGTTCAGCAAGGGAAAATTAAAGTGGTGAAGGGTCTGGACCAAAAGTGAGGAGGAGCTGAGGAAGCTGGGGCTGTTTAGCCTGCAGAGAAGGAGGAAGCTCAAGAGGAATCTCATTTCTCTGTGCAACTACCTGAAAGCAGGCTGTAGCCAGGTGGGGGTTGTTGTCTCATGCAGCAAGTAAAAGGAAAAGAGGAAATGGCCTCAAGTTGCACCAGGAGAGGTTTACATTGGAAATTAGGAAAAAAATTGTCATTAAAAGGATCATTAGGTGCTGGAACAAGCCGCCAAGGGAAATGGTGGAATCACCATCCCTGAAAGTGTTCAAAAACTATGTAGATGTGTTTATTGACCTGGTTTAGTGATAGACTTGTCAGTGCTAGGTTTATGGTTGGACACAATTCTTTTAAGAATGTTTTCCAATATAAATAGCTCTATCATTCTTAAGTAATCTTGACCCCTGTAGGTCCCCAGGACCTGGTAGGAAGTATTTAATGATGCCTCATCTTTGAAAGTCTCTGTAAAAATCACCTGATGACAGGAAAAAGTGAGATCTTGAAGTCATCCTCAAAATGGACAAGAAACTAGATCCAAAGAACTTCAAGCAAGGTCAGAGGTGCCAGTCAAGATGGTGGGGCTGGAGTTCTTGCTCTGCAAGGAGAGGTTGTAGGGCTGGGGGTGATCCATCTGGGAGAAGGAATGGCTTCAGAAGCAGACAGCAGTAGTCCAGGCACCAAGGGGAGGGTTGCTGTTGTACTATTTGCTAAGGTATTCAGATGGCTGATGAGACACAATGTTTGTGAACATTATCAATTCTCACTGGGTATTGGGAAACAAAATTTAAGTATAAGGATAATTAAAGAATAGGAAAGATTGCCTAGAGAGGCTCTCTCAACATAAGCAACTGCCCTGAATTCAGTGTTGATCTCTTTCTTGGAGCAAAAGTTTGGATTGGAGGTTTTCAAGGTCCCTTCCACCTGGACGTACTGTGGAAGCCTGTGGAAACTTGGAGTGGAGATGAAGACTATCCCTACCAGTTTCTGAAGTAGGAATGAAGGACATCTCTAGTCACACTATCTGGTGGAGGGGCCTGTGTCCAGCAGTCCCACAATTCTTGCCTTTGCCTCCTTTTCTTTGTCTGTCACCAATTTGTAGGGCTTTCTTCCACCTTCTCCTTGTGTTTTGTCTGTCTAAAGGAGATCCAAGGTATTATATGTCAGTTATATGTCATAGATATGAAGTAGCAAGTACATGATGTTGAGCCATGTCAAATTGCTCACAGTGCAATAGCCTGCTTCATTTTTGACACTGAGAGACTTTGAGTGGCTTTAAATGACTGTGAATTTAATGTTCTTGATGCACAAGTAGTTCAGCAATAAGACAAGCATTTCAGTTCTAGTACTGAAATGAATTGTTGGAAGACAAGGATTGACACATGATGGATTAAATCAGTAGCCTGTTTATTTCTTCCCTTTAAGAGCAGGAAGTAATATATGCTTTAGAGGAGGCTGGAAAAAGGGTAACCTAAGAGAGATTTTTTTCCAGCTACAGTAGGTGGAGCTCCCACTAAAGTAAACAGGATGTGTACATATATGTTTTTCCAATCAAGTCTCACTTCACCATGGAGTTATAGGTCGTAAGTGCTGTGCCCTTCATTAGATCTCACTACACATAGAACATTACATGCTGGTCTTTATAATGGTGTCCATAAAATTAAGAATCTGGATTCACATGTCTAAAAAATAAGAAAGCTTTCAAATAAGATGTGAGCTTTCTGGTCCTGCCAGCCTCAGAAGAATGTGTGCTATTCCAGCTCTTCTAAAGACTCATCTACAAGTGCTTAAATATTAAAAAGAAATAGAGAAGCCTATACTCAGCTACCCAAATTAGATATTTTTTTTTTATGTCTTCAGTACCTGGGATGACTTGTACTCATCAGTACTCATAAAGCATCTGCTTTTTAATATGTGTAGATATTTATCCTTCTTTTTTCCCCACCCTAACATCTTATCAGTCAGCTATTGAATCTCAACTGGAACACTCATCCAGATGTAGATGGGTGATCTTTCATTGTTTTTTTTGTTTCCTTTCTCTTCTTCCCTCTGTTTGCACTGTGGTATCTAAGGTAAAGTACAGCAAAATTCTTTATTAATTTATAGTTCTTTCTTTGCAAGTCTGGTAAATACACTGCTCCATTGTATACAATTCCTTAGTTTTTCATATCTGCAATTGCCTACCTCAATCCCACTCTCCATCTCCTCTTGTAAAATTTTGCCACTGTAAGTGAGGGTGACTGCAAAACACTCTTGTTTGGGGTGAAAAATGACAGACTTTACATTAAGAGTCTTCCTCTTTTCTATCAGCTTGATGCAGCCTTTTAGAATTCATTTCTAAAGTTTTAAAAAACAGGAAAAAAAGAAATAAATAAAGAAAAAAGATTTCATTTCATTGTGCATTTAAGTGAAATCTTTAAAACCCTTTGCATTATTTTATCACATCAGACTTGTCAAGTCACACTCATTTGAATGAGTGAGGTTTGAAAACTTCTGAGTGTTACATTACATTTTCCATTGATATATGCCATGAATCTTTATGGCTGCATGAAAATGAAGCCAAAAGCAAAAGGAGACAGCTCACTTCAAATGAGTGTGACTGGATAGGTCTGTCGTATGTTATTTCAGGTGCTCATAGGATAGCAATTCTAAGCAGAGATGGGTGATGGGGTTTGACAGGTTTGCATGGCTTTAGATAAAGAAGGGAAACTTAATAGCAGAGACAGAAACAAAAGACAGTAATTTCAATAGAAGAGTCATGTCTTTTGAAAACTAAATTGATTCTCATCTCATACTCAAAAGAGTTGAAATGTCAGAGCTGAGGGCCCTTCTGGAAGTGCTCTTGTACTCCTGCGACGACAGCACTCTGTAGGAGAAAGCTGGCATCACTTGCTCTGCAGGTCATTCATTTTGGCTGGAACTGTGACCCCATAGCTACCTCCTCCTCAGTGCATTAAGTGCTGTCACATATTGTCCTAAAGAGAAAATGTCTGTGTGGCAAAGACACTTTGCACATCTTGCTTGCACATTTGTTCAAAAGCCAGCCACAAATTGGATCCTATTCCTAATTTTCAAGAATACTTTTCCTCTGATGATGCTTGCAGAAGTTGACTTATATTCCTGTATCTTGATTTTAAAGTGGTCAGACAGTCTTTTACAAGTTTGTCAGAGGCTTTTCAATGGAGATTTGATTTTCTGTGCAACTGAGGAGAGGAAATTTGGTCCAAGACAGCTTCCAGATCTGCCCTATGTAAAGAAGTGCCTGCAAGTTGATTTTGTTCTGCAGAAGGAAAAACACTTCAAAGAGCTCATTAGCAAGTTCATGGAGTGTTTAGCAATGCACAGTTCTAGCAAAAAGGCTAATATGAAAGATGCCAAAGGGAAGCTCTTGCATTTAATCTGTTTGCTCCCACAGTGGGAGTGCACAGCCTAAGTGCCAGCTGCACTCAGGGGATGCTGGGATTAGCTCCCAAATGATCCCTCCAGGATCGCCCAGCCTCTGCACCGCCATGCCGGCAGTAGAGGGAGATGTCGGTATGCCTTTCGGTGTAGGCTTGTCTCGGCTGAGATTTGCACTTCATTAATTCAGTGCTTGAAATCAAACCAGCGTTTAAATTGCACTGCTATTAATATGAAAGGCTAGACATACAATGTGGAGAACTTCCACTAAACTTGCTACACAACAACAAATTTTGAGTACTTTTGTGGGATGTTTTTGGATAGTCAGTACAACAGATACTCTTACAGCAAAATATTCTCAGGAAAGAGTTTACTGAGGCATTTGTTCTGTCTCAGCTCTTCTGAGACTGAAAACAAATCAAATAGGAAGATTTTTAGGAAAACAGAATCAGACTTAAAATGTGCATATGTTTGTTTGTTTGGATATATGATCCATTGTAACTATTTTGGCATGGGGGTAAACATTTTAAAGAAATATTAGTATACACTGGATAAACACATGAGCATACTTTGATGCCATGGTTGTGGTGAGATCAAATTTGACCAGTTTTATCTTGGAAAGCAGCAATAATAATAATAACAATAAAAAATAATCTTTATTCAGTTCAACATAGCCAAAGGGCCGCAGAAGGTGTGTCAAATTTGTATCAGACAAGAATTTTCTCTTTGTGTCCAGATTTCATTCAGAGAAGAAAAAAAACCACCCACACTAGTATTCTCACTTTTCTGTTTGGTAAGAATATCTACTAACTTGGGATGTTGTAATTAGAGCAAGCATTAACTCTTGTACTTCTTTCAAGAGTCAAGTGGATGTTAGATTTGTTGTTAGACACCAGGTAGAGGAGAAATACAGAATCGATTTCTATTTTGGCTGAATACAGTTTTCAGCAGGGAGTACTCCACTGAATTGATAATGAAGGTAAATGTGAGAAGGGTGAGGCGCTTCTCTGCTGCTACAAAGGAGGAGAAATGTCTTGTGTTGATAGCTCCACTATCCCAGTCACTCTGGAGATTTGCTTACCACTCTGTTCAACTCAATTACTGTAAAATATAGACAAAAACTGGGAAGAAAGAAATTTGAAAGCTTTGTCTGGAAATTGTTTTTCTTGCAGAGTTGAAACTGATTTTAAAGGCACATTTCTTAATTTTTGAGGTGATCTTACTGACCACTTTTAGCTTCTTGGATTTCATTTATGTATAAAAAGAAAGCAAAAGGTGAGATATTTCTTTCTACTGATTTTTTTTTTTTTTTCCAGAGGAAAAAGATAGAATTATGTAGAGATACAGAGGTATCACCGTGCACTGATGCGAGAGGAACATGTTACTGAGCACCCAGCTCCTTGGGGAGGTGGTACTTCAACCCAAATAAATTATAACCAAGACTTACAATTTAGGCATCTACACTGAAGCACAAAGCTAGCTTCATTCAAATTATGTATGCCACTTTAAGTGGGTAGGACAGGCAGCATAGTGCAGTCACACAACCCAGGCTCCCTTGTCAGGTGATACTCACACCATGGAGGGCAGCTGCTGCTACCAGTCAGAGTGTTGGTGGGTGCCGCAGGAAAAGATCTAGCAGAAGTACAAACATAGCTGGAATGGCAGGCAAAATCCTCTCCCTCCATCCCCTGTCCCTTGTTCTGCTAATAGTTATTTTTGGAAAATAGTGTTTGCATGAACTTTTGAAGCACAAGAGCTATGCTTTTTCCACATTCTGGTATTTCACTGATAATTACAACTGATCTAATTTTGTTTCCATTTTATCAATGCAAACTCACAGCAGCTCACCTAAAATCCACAGAGCTTCTTCAAACTTGATTGATGCAAGCAAAAGCTATGGTAGGCTCTGAATGTCTACCAGGCAAAAAAAGATTGATTTTTACTCTGCCATGCTATGAAGTTCAGTGGCAGCCTCCTATACTCAAGTGTGTAGGAGAAAATGTGAAGTGACACAAAAACTAATGTCTAAGAGAAATGTGAGGGATACAGCTTGGAGATTTTTTTAAAAAGTACCTAAAATGCAGAAGCACTGAAAGAAAAAAAGACAGATTGTAATGATAAAATTCTCTGCATTTTCTGGATCAAATTTTCAAGTGAAAAATCATAATCAAAAGACATTGGGGTTAATATAGCATTAATTTTAACGATGGCTTTTTAATTTTTCTCTTTTGAATAATAATATAAAGTCAAATTTAAATTGTAAATATTATCCAGATACTACTAGTTTCCTGGCTCAATTTCTTCAGCACATATGGCCGAAGCATAAGCTTGTGTCAGTCTGCCTACTTTGGGTAATTTTGCATGCAAATAATTTAGTCCTTATACTGAGGTGCTAGAATGTGTTTAGTACACTTGAAAATATTTGCATTGCAAAGGAAGAGCTAATCTCCTGAGAAAAATCAAATGGATATTTTATATTAAGGGACTGCTTTGGACATTGTGTGGCACTGTTATATGGAAAATTATGTTTCCAGTACAGCTAGAATTTTTAAATGACCTTCAAGAGAGAAGGACCCGCTATTGCTTTGCAAAATTTGAACGCTACTGTAACTACTGTAACTACTGTCGCTACTTGTCATTCACCACAATGCCCCTTTTCTATTCCTGAATCTTTTCTCTAACACTTTCATTACTTTGATAAAACTATTACCCATAAACAGGTTTAGCAGTGATTGCAATGTTTAATAAATACTCAAGTGGTTGGAAAAAAGAAGCAACTCTTGTTAACGGCAGGAATAATTAGCACACCTGAGCCTGTTCTAGCTTCTGTAAATGTCTGTTTCATACTGGACATATTTAGAGCTCAACTGGACAATTCATGGCCTTGCTTCCCATCCAGCAAAGGAAATATATACATTCCCGTACCAGTAAGCTGATATTCAGATGTATATTCCAATCATTGCTTGAACACAAACACACATGCTTTTTTGCTACTTAAATTCATCTCTGACAATATTAATCTTTGAAACAGGATGTGACAGGTGAGCGTAGCATCTAATACAGTGATGGTTCATCTACTTAGTCTATGCTCTTTGTAGCCTGTCCCTGTTGTATGTGGCTGGCTCTCATGACACAGGACCAGCATGACTCAGTTCAGTGCAATTTGTTAAATTCAGTTGGTACTAGCTGGACTCTGTGGTAATGGTGATGCTAGAGTCAGCACTCAATACTCAATCCTTCCTCTGAAACCAGTCTCTCAGGACTCTGGAAAGAGGTCTGGATTCTCAAATATTTTAAGCCCCACCACATGCATGCTCTTTGTCAAGATGCCATTTAAATTTTTTGTTTTTGAAAGTATAGTTGTAAATTCAGCCACATTTCTATAGTTTCAGTACAATGTGTACATGAATATATTTTCATGAGGTTTTGTGGGGTAGTTAAGTTTTTGAATTAACTATGGTTTATATAATTACATTATTCATGTAATGCTATTGTATTTAGAGAAAAGCTGATGAAGTTACAAGTAGGCTTTTTTTTTTTTTTTTTTTTTTTTTTTTCCTTTTTCNTTTTTTCTTTCCTTCTTCCTTTCAGCCTCAGCACAGATTTTATTGCCCTGTTTGCTGATCCACGTGCAAATACAGCTGTCTCTGCTGCAGGAAAATCTCTTCAGGGTCCTAATTGTGTGCAGCCTCACACAGCTGTCAAAAACAGTCAACAAAGGTGTAAGCATCTTGGGAAATTCCTGAAGAAGTAGCCCTTGATATGGCTGTTAGCCTCTGAAAGAGCAGGTGAGTGAGGGATGGTGCAGCAGTCAGTGTAGCAAGGTGGAGGACTTCAGGGTCTCTTGCAACGGATTTATAAACAGCAGAATTTCTTTGTGGGAACCAAAGCTGTCCTGTGTACTTTATTTTTTTTCTTATAACATATTGACCAGGAAACTGATTCATTAAGTCTCAATAATTTCATAATGGCTATACGTCGAACTCTAGGTGAAGCAGTTTTCAATCAGGTCGCATGAGGGCCTGTTGACTTTTAATGTGTGTGAAAAGAATTTAATCTGAACTCAAAAGTTGTGTAGATGCTCTCTGTATTGTGAATGGAGCCTTTATTTAATTTGAATTAGCAATTATGTTGTCTATTTTTAGTGTTTGCTTGACAGCTGTAATGGCTGCTAAACAATTAAAAACAATTTTTAGACTTTTTATAATTCAGAGATTTCCATTATCTTTATGAAGAAGTAATTTTTTTTGTTGTCATTGACAATCCAGACTAAGTCACCATTCATTGAAATATAATTACCATGTAATCCTTAAAAAATCCATTAAATTACTCTATTAAGTGCCTCAGGTACAAAACTAATATCACATTGCAATGTATGGGTTTTCAAACTTTCAAATTCTGTATTTGAAATCTAGCTTTTTTTATTTGACCTGTCAAAAGGCAGGTCAGAAAACCTTACATCCAAATTTCAAATGATTACTTATGACATACAAACTTTTGCCTCCCAAGTTTTTCATTGAATATTGCTTAGATCTTTGTTTTGATACCATTTCTGAGTAGGTGTCATGCTTGCTAAACATTGGTGAGGCACACAGTTTGGAGGTAAAACTCTCTAGTAACTACCTGTCACTCTTTGGCTGCGCATTGTTAAGGCTTCAGAGCACTTCTGTATGAATATGGGCATACTCAGAGGCCTTTTGCCATGTATTTGTATAATAATGTGAATTATTTGGCAAGAACCCTGGAATGCCGTGAGAATATCCTTTCTGTTGCTATTTCGTCCTCAGAGATCTTCTTGCAGGTGCAGAACTATCACTGAAATAGCTATTGTCTCACATTATCACTTTTAATGCTCATTTCTATTAATGTATTTCTATTTGTTGGTGACTTTGGGTGTACAGTTAGCTTTAAATACGCCATGTGCTGGTATGGTAGAAGAAGGCAATTTCAGGGCTCCTTGTCTTCAGGAAGGTTTTGGAGCTGTGCTCAATTTCTAGATACCAACAAAGGAATTCATTACCAGTGATTCAGTTCAAGATGCTGATAATCTTTTTTTGTGTGATTTTCATGTCAGAGGAAAAAAGCTAAATTATGCATCAGCCAGCTAGCATCCCCTTCTCAATATTAGTAGCACAGTTAACTGCATACTTTGTAGCTCTATTAAGCTATCAGTAACTCTCTGAATAGTATCAACAAAGAGCCACCAGAAATAAAATAATAGTGACAGTAACAAAAGCAATTCAGTCTTAGATCTATGTGTCAGACTGACTGCAGACTCAGGCCCCTGCTCTGCTCACATTTTAATTATTATCCATTCAGCCATAAAGCAAGTATTTAATATTTCTGATGAAAACTGAGATTTTCTCAAATACAATTATTCCAAAAGTTTAAAAAGAAAACATCCATTTGAGCAGCTGCATAATGATGTTACAGGTCTTTGTGTGAACGTATCTATTAGCATAGATGCTTCCACAGGAACATTACCTCATCATTAGTATATTCAGTCCTATACTAACAATATGATACCTGTCTGTACAGCAAGGTGCCAAGCCAACTACAGAGACAGTTTGATGAGAAGCAGTAGTTGTTGATTTGTGAGCACTGAAATGATTTGCAGGGGACCAGCTGGTTAGAATCTGAACTGAACCAAATAACGTGCACTTTGGTGCACGCCATCAGCTGCGGTGCTATTTGTTCTTCCATTATGTCAAATCAAGGGAAGCACAGTAGATCTGGGATCTCCTCCTTGTCTCATGTTATCCTTTTCTGTTGGTGTAACTTAATTTCCCAATTATATCCCTTCTATGAAATGGCCTACAACCTGTTTTGCAGTGGATTCTGAGACTCTCTTAGTTACATTTATCAACTTAGAAGATCAAAATCCAGCAATAACAGCAAAACAGTTCCAGGCTTCTCTAAGGGAAAGCAAAAGGTTCTGATCCAAGCCCTCTGCTCCAGCTGATTAGCTCTCATTTTCCACCACAGCCCTTTATTTGGTTTTAGTTCTTCCTGCTGTCAGAAGCAAACCTCCAGAGGTGTGCAGGCAGCTGGAACAGCCCACTTGGGAAACAAAAGAAGAAACAGGGCCAGCTGAATCTTCACCCTCAATATTTGCTCACGTACAGTCACATACAGGTTTTACAAAGCCCTTCTGCTTTGAAATATATTATGATCCACCAGAAGGTGACAGGAGAAAAAATACTGCAGTGTTAAAAACAAAGGTAAAAAGAGGTAAAAGTTGTGAATGGTGAATATGAGAAGGGTGGAGGAATGAAGAAAGACCATGTGATACTGAATGCAAGCACTTGCTCCTCTCTGCATGACACTCCCTATTCCCAGGTATTGCTGCCTCTTTTAGAAGGGAATATGTATCTCAAATTTAATATGAAATAGATAGCTGCATGAAGCAGCAGGCAATGTGAAGTCTCCATTTTAGTAAGTCACACTTTAGTCCACTGTGCCTACACATTTCTCATTTTAAATAAGAATACCAGATGGGATTGTAATAATTCTTAAATAGTGTGCTGCTACTTTTGGGAAAGTGCTGTCTGAAAGACCAGCATCCTCTAAGCATCTAGGCCAGTGAAAAACACTGCTTGTATTCCACTGTGTTTTGCAGTATTTTATTTGTACAGAGACTGCTGTGATTCACAACTGCCTGGTGTGGGGCTCTGTTTCAACAGATAGGGTGTCACAGGTACTGTATGTGCGCCAACAGGAACTTATTAAAAACACAGAACGATAAGGAGTATCTGTCTTAATATATTTATGAAACTCCTGTCTGTTAGCAAATCATTTCTTTTGAAAAAAAATGAAATGAGGCTTCTGTTTCCTGGGGGATGCTAGCACATCAATCGATCCATTACATATGTAAATGAACCAATAACTGAAGAATAAATAGTTTCTAAAGTCCACCAATAAAATCTTCAAATACATATGTTACCAGAATGAAATGACTCATGGACAATTTGGTGGCTACATTATATCTTCAAACATGGAGGGAGAAAAAATATTAAAGAAAGGAAAAGAACAGCAGGGCCAACTGTTAAACTTTCTCTCTGACACTCCAGATCTTTCCTTTACTCCTTCTCACTCACAGTCTATTGTAAGAAAAAAAGAAAAAAGAAAAAAGATCCTGCAGCACGTTTCTCTAGCACAGAGGGTGGGCAAAATAGCTTCCTTCACAGCTGATGGCACCATTAACTCCCTGTAATTGCTTGACTAACCATAAAGCACATGTAGAAGACACAACACACAGCTCTACAAGTAAAGTGCCTGGCTCTCCTGGTACTGCAGCATTGTCTCCTCAACAGCAGACACAACAGGTATGTGAAAACAGGTATTCTGAATGATTCTTCCCATATGCTAGGGAAAAAACACCCAAGAAATAATACATTTGCTAGTAGGTAAGTGCACAGCAATTCTTGTTAAAGAGGGAAGCCAATTTCGAGTTGAAGCTTTTTGTTCCCACGTACTAATCATTGACAACTTCAGTAGGTTTATTATGTGTGCTGAAAGTCCTGAATGAATCCTTTTCTTTAACTATTATTGCTATGATTATGAGTTATTGTTGTTAATCTTGCAGCATTTCAGCTTTTCAACTGGACCATGCATCCCTAGTCCCATTGAAGAGACCACATACTCGAGACTGCTTTCCTAGTGAGATGGGATAGTTCTAAGAAAGGCAATAATGTACTTAAACTGGATGTGATTGTCAGTTGCAAAGCAATGCGTTGAACAGAAGCCTAAAACTGAGGTTTTCATATTCAAATTACAATATTCTGAAGCCAAGAATTTTGTGGTTTGGACCCTAAATTTTTTCAGTATAGCTTAAATACTCACTAATTTAACACCATTTAAATTGGCAATAAAAACACTCCCAACTGTGTTGAGCTGTCATCCTGTTTATGCAAAATAGATTCAAATCTTAATACTAAGTATTCTAAGTAATGCCACTGGGATGAAATTGATAGTAAATGTGCACAGCTTATTTTATTTTTGAATATACTATGAGGCAGTCTAGCCAAGGTTTTTTTAATTACTAATACTACTTTAACGTCACATAGTTATTTCCATAGTATAAACACTGGAGGGGAAACTGTTATTCCTGCAACAATTTTGAAGCAAGTAGTCTTTGTGGTTAACCATTTTCAATTCATTCTGTACTCTGCCAAGATTTAAACAGTGCCTCTTTACCACCATGTAGTTATGCACCTTCCTTTTCAATTTGCCAAAGGAGTGTGCTCTTATATAATTGCTTTCTTTACAGTCTGACTTGCAGGTTAACCACAATCACCTAACGCTAAGGATGAGGTGGCATTCAGTGGATAAGGAGGGCAGGTACAAGAACTCCTATGCCTATACCTGACAATCAGTCAGTGAAGCATTTAATGGAAATTCTGACATCTGAGTCAATATATAGCTGTGTACCTTAATAATGAAACACACCTTGAGTTTTCAAAGTGGTTGCAAGTATTCCAGAGGAAAGTTAAATACTCTTTAACTCTTTGTTTACTCTTTAAGGAAACAATTCGCACTTGGCAGTATACTGCAATGTGAGTTTTAGGTTCCTTGCTTATTCAAATACTTCACTGACCCTTTTTGCTTAAAGGAACATAGATCTTGATGGTCTATTGAGCCAAAAGGCATCTCTTCAACATTAACATATGATTATTCTACATTCTCCAGAGACTGGGCTGTTGCTCACTTGCAGTCACTACTGGGAGCTGAAAAATGCCCTATATTGTTATATTCTATACCCAGAGGCAGTGGGCACATTTTTGCCAAGATCTCCATAATAGAAGGGAATCAATGTCTGTGATGACTTAAAAAATGAATTACAAACATCAGTGACCAGGACTTCTCCTGTTCTTCTATAGCATATTTATAGATATTTCTTGATATTCAGAAAGAATCACAGAAGGTCTTGAGTTGGATGGGATCCACAAGGATGATCACAGTCCAACTCCTGACCTTGCATAGTACAAGCCCAAGAGTCATACCAAGTACCTGAGAGCACTGTCCAAACACTTCTTGAGCTCTCTTGAGCTGGTTCTGTGACCACTTCCCTGGGGAGCTGTTCTGGTGCCCAACCACCTCTGGGTGAAGAAACTTTTCCTAATACCCAACTTAAACCTCCGCTGACACAGCTTCATGCCATTACTTTGAGTCCTGTCAATAGAACACAAGAAGTTCTAGAATCCTCAAATCTGTGAATTCTCAAACACAAAGAAACAGAGCAATGGGTGAAGAGAGAAAATAACCGCTTTTTATTACTGCATCTCAAATGCTCCCCTTTTGTGTTTTCCTATCTGTATCCCTATTCTTTTCTCTAGTTGGGTAGTCAAATCTTGACCTTTCCCCAAGCTGATGTCAGGTGCAATTTTTAACGTATAGGTAGGAATAATTTTCTTAATTCCTCACCAGAAAACTAGTTCTTTTTTTTCTTTGTTTTCTTCTTTAAGATATGTGGAAATCTGTCTATGAGTCCAAGGGCAATGAATTACAGGAGATTCCCAAAATTCCTTTTTCATCCAAACAATTTCTGCAGTTTTGAGTAACACCACAAGCATGGACAAGGAGATCAAAATCAGAATTTTGAATAGCTTTAGGGGTTGTGACAGCCATGGTTATCAAACCACCACAATACCTTTGGGACCACAAGCAGAGTATCTACTTTGAGGACATTATCAAGAGATGTTTATTCATCTAATTCTTAAAATGCAGTATATTTTTGCAATTTTTATATATACCCTGTTTTGTTTGTCTCTTCATATTTAAGAAGGCTTTTACTGATAATCCATCCTAATTTTCAACCCACTCTCTTTTAGCTCCCCCTCCTCCACCCCTCCCCACTGTTAGCCCCAGAAAGCAACTGATGACAGCATTTTTTTTTGTAAAACCATTTATGTACTAAAATATTGTCCTTGTGTGTCAGCTTCTTCTGAGGTTTCCAAATTCTATTAAATACGTTTTTTCAACTCTTTTCCTTGCCTTTCATTCCAGTCATCTTTCTTTGGACAATGACCATATCTTCTTTTGTTCTTTTCAACAGGTTCTAGCTTCATGTAACTGCTACTTTTATTAACTTCACTATGCTTATTTTATAGCAAAATTACATATTTGAATTGAAAAAGACAAGTTATTTCAGCATGATCTCTGACAATAACAAATACAACTAAAATACTGTTTGGGTTTGTTTTTCTTTTGGCATCAGCATGTGCAGCCCAGCATTTAGAGTAAGAGCAGAACACATAGACATTTAAGGGATTTAAAAATATTTGCTGGAGACTTTATTATGGCAACAATAAAACAAATTTAATACTAAATTTATAATGTAATATTAGGTAAAATATTGGTTACTAGAGACAATTTAGACACCTGCAACAGCAGAACTTTAGTAAAGTAATACCTGGACACGAGTACTCATTTGAAATGAATCTCAAATCCCATTTCCCAGAGGCAAGAAATATTTTTGAAAATGTTACTCTAGAGAAGAAAGAATTGAACAAGGTTCAGCTACTAATTTTCTCCTTCCAAGAATGCTTTATGTTTGTTTATCCAAATGCTGACATGATTCTTTGTCACAAGTCTGTCACAATCAGAAGGACCATGTTATAACTTACAAGATGTATTAACACTTCACAATAACTGCAGTGAAAATGTTCAGTCAAAGGCTGTCATAACTGAGCCATGTTTGTGCTCCAGCTCCTCTTGCCAAGTGCAGATGACCTAATCTGCCTTTGCTTAGTTTAGCTTCCCATTTCATACTTCCCATAATTTATGCAGGAGAAAAGTTCCTAATAAGAGGCTGCACTCATGTGCTGTCATGAAGTCTTATAAAAACATAATTCCTGAAAAAGGGAAAATGTGGTATTTTGTTGTAGTCCACAGATGCGGGTACATTTGTGGTGCTGTGCCTCCTGGAATACCTGCTCAAAATGTATTTCCATGGTGTTTGTCATGACCAAATACATCATATTTTTGCAGTGCCTGATGTGTCAGCTCAGTGACATGATTGAACAATCATAGGTCAAATGACTGTGGATGCATATATCCTGTAGTGAATATACAGTAGAAATATACAATATAGTTTATGCTTCTGTATGGAGCATTTACACCTTTTTTCAGAGGAAGTTCTTCTAATTTCCAGCTATGTTTTCCTTTTGTAGTTACTCCCAATTCATCTTCCACATCTAAGAAGTCACTTCATTTTAAGGATGGAGTGTTTCTATAGAGATCTTGAGAAGACAAATCATTCTTATTGCTCCCATTAGTCCAAATTCTTTGTGATAAAGAAAAACTTAGTGTCTTGGTACAACACAATCACAAAATTGCCATTCAGGTGTGTTTGCCGTTTTAAAGCTGCCATTTTAAAAACATTTAATAACAAGCAAAAATAAACCTTTAATGGCATGGAAGCAAGTCTTGCAACAACCATGAGACAGTAAGTTTACTTCTTCACACCCACACCCTGTAAAGGGAAAATTACTGCAGTATTTGTCTTATAATTGCTGCATTTAACATTGTTTACATTGGAACACTTTTTGACAGATTTCTTAAACTACTGATTTTTTTATATAGAAGAGCAAATATTACTCTTTCACTGAATAAAATTCAATTTATAGTGAGTAGTTTGCAGTTATAAATAGAGGTCAATACAGCTGATACAGATTTATCTCCTGCCAAATTCATGCCTCTGAAATATTCCATATAGATAACATAAAGTACTGATGAAGTTATTTTCTTTACCATTCTTGTCTTTCTGTCTGCAGTAGACACATGTGCCCTACAAGACAGTAAAAATGTAATATATTCCGTTTCAGATGAACACATATGTATTAATAGCATAAACAATTTCTCATCTATTACCTCTGACAACCCTTTCACTCTGGAAGTGTGAAATTAAATACTTGCCCTAAAAACTGCTATTTTGTTTATGCCAGTTTGTAAGCACAATACAACCATAGTTTTTGTGGATAAGTCTGCGACAACCCCCTACCTCATAATTTCTGTAAAATCTCAAGAGAGGATTAGAAATATCATTCATGTAAAAGCAGCTTTCATCATTTAGATATCTACCACAATATAAACACATATATTAATGAACGGTATCTTTAATTATTATCTTTAATAATAATCTTTCTTTTATAAAGAATCTTTATAAAACATAGTAAAGCTGAAAAAACCACCATGCTGAGAATAAAAATGTTATAATTTGTTTTATAGTACTCTGTCTAGAATGTATAAAAAAGATTTTTGAAAAATTCTCCCTACCTAAACTATGGACAAAATGTTTTTTTATACCTCTGTCATTGAGAAATCCACGGTACAGGACTTCTTTTTCTGGTGTTGAATTTTTTAGTTGCATTTTTAAAATCCATGCTATCTCAAGAAGATAATTACTACTGAATCAATCAGCAAATGCTACCCAATGGAGAATGGTGACTCTTGGGAAATTATAAACCTCCTCACTTATTTGCAAAACAAAAATTGATTGTTCACTGGATGGAAACTGAGTCTCTAATTTTCTCTTAATTGCTTTTATTAAATGGGCAGATGGAATTTTAATTTCTTTGAAAAGGCTACTGTAGATTCTTTTTCACCCAAGAGTAAGACGAAAAATGTGGTTGTGGGATATCCATCCTTTGGTATTAGATGCAAATTGATTTATATTCCTTGTAGCAGAGTGAAGGGAGGGGAATGTTCCTTCCTTCCTCAACTATGTGTTCAAATTTCCATCGTGTCCTACTCTTTGCATGTGTTCACCCTTCCACGCAGCCCTCATCAGACCCCACCTTTACTTCTGCTTGTAGGTCTGGAGTGCTTGGCACGTGTTAGAGCACATCCAGGGAAGGGCATGAAGTTGGGCAGAGGGTTGAAGCAGCTCTAATAGGGAGACAGGCTGAGAGAGCTGGGGTTGTTCAACCTGGAGAGGGCAGGGCTCTGGGGAGACCTCATTGTGTCCAGCAGTTAAAGGGGGCTTATGAAAAAGGTGGAGGACAACTTCTTACATGGGGTGATAGCGACAGGACAAGGAAGAACAATTTTAAATTAAAGAGAAATTTAGATTAGATATCAGGAAGGATTTTTTTATTCAGAGTATAATGAGGCACCAGAACTGATCATCTAGAGAAGCAGTGGATGTCCCATGCCTGGAAGTACTCCAGGCCAGGTTGGATGGAGCCCTCAGGAACCTGATCTGGTGGGTGGCATCCCTACATATGTCAGGGGGGTTGGAACTACGTGATCTTTAAGGTCTCTTCCAATCCAAGCCATTCTATTATACTGTGATTGCTTAATATGTGTACTCCACTCTTATTAAGAAGATGTAACAGATATTGGACACACTGTAAACAAAAAAAAAAATATGATCTCTACCCTGAAAAGCATTGCTTACTTCTCTAAATGCTTGGTTGGTAGAGCCACAGTATTTAAGGGAGATTGCAACAGGCACAATATGCTCTGAAGAGGACAAATTGAAAAGAACTGTATTTTTCCCAGTGGACTGTGATGTCTCAATTCAAGTCAAGATCTGGGAAGGGGTGTTTTTTTTTTGGAAGTCAATGATTCCCTCATGACTAATTTATTACAGTAATGCTCTGTACTATAGAGAAGTTGATGTCATACCATTGTACACTGGGATCATCAGGGCAGTACGCACTGGCTTATATCTTTAAGTTGGTTATATTTCTTCAAATTTCATTAATTCAGCAATAAAAATAGTAATAAAAATAATAACAATAAATCTAGGCAGTTTGCATTTCAGTGGAAAAATAACAGTAAGGTGTAGGGTGAGTCCATCATTCACATGATAATTTTTATGATGTCATAAATTCATCCACAGTCATCTGCAATGACAACAAACTCAATGTTCAGTGGGGACTGATCCAGTAATCTTCAAAAGACAACATTTAAAAAAAAAAGAGAAATACATATTTTGTATATATTTCTCAATATAGCTTTCTATCTTTTTGGAGGAACCAGAGAAACATAAATTAATTTCTGTGGCAATAAATCTACTGATAAAGCATAATGTGAGTAATAGTCCAACTATTCTCCTGTGTCTTATAAGAACGCCAAAAATTCTTCCCTGCCCATCTGTGAGTTTGGACTTACGACACTGGCAAGCTGAAGGCGAATTCAATGACTAGGTCTTTTTTGGAGCTGTGTTATTATTGATTCTGTCATGCAATGCAGCTTACTCAAGTATGTGCCTCCACTATAAATCATACCACACATACTTCCTGACACAGAAAGAGAGACCATGAGATATTTTACCAAAGTTTTAAAACTTGCATAGTTTTAAAAAGTGTATAAGAGCCTTAAGATGAGTGCAAACCGTAAGTATTTTAAGTTCAGTCCTGATGTAGATAAGTCTAAGGCTACTTCTATTAAGGTTGACCTACAAGATTCAAACCAGTTTTTGTAAAACTTTCCATTAAAGGAGCTTTATAAGTCTGTGGTAGTTTGGGAAGTTCAAGAACCAATCAGTGACTAGGTATGAAAATTGAGAGCTAATATAGCCCCTAGAAAGTTGATAGGTCTCTGCATATACACACAGGGTTAAATTCAGAGGAATCGTGGGAAACTGCCCTTTTTTCCTTCCGGCCTCAGAAGAGGTAAGCCAGCCTGGTTCCCTGCTTGCCACAGGGGCCCAGGCCAGCCAGCCCTGCCAGAGTCACAGGGCAGAGGGAGGGGAAGAGAGAGAGAGAGCCCCATCTTGGTCAGATTGGGCTGGAGCAGCTGCTAAACATCCTGCCGCTAAAGCCAGAGGCCTGTCTAGGCCTGACTAGGCCCCAGCAGCTGCCAGTGCCACTGGCCCAGCTGAGGGAGATGTCTCCTGGGCTCCAGGGAGCAGCTTTGAGCTGGACCCACCCCATGAGACCGAGAGGTGGAGGGGGGAGGCATCCACCAGCCTGTCTACTGAGATCCTGGCTGCCATTCCTGAGCCTCCCCCCTCCACATGGATTTCCTGGCAGAGATCACATGACCATCTGCAAGGGGAGATGTTAACTCTTTTCTTGATGATGAAACTTGCAAAACATTATCTGAGTGAGAGAACAGCCAGAGTGAACCATAGAGAGACACGACATGAGAGAGAAGTCAGTGAAGAGGGAGTAAAAGTCCTAAGTTGGAAGGAGATTGAAGAGTTGCCAGTTTGGCTGGACTTGTCTTATGAGGCCATGGAGAATGGACTGAAATTTCCCTGTAATATATAGAATGCTCTTTTAGGGGAATGCAAAGTTCTATTCATAGCTGTGGACTGATATAGCTGTGATCCAACAGAGAACTTTGAGTAGAGGAAGATAGAGATAAAGGGACACCCTCTGCCCCAAGGGAAAAGAAGGCCTCTGTTCCATGAGATGAAGATGATTTTGGAGATAGAGAACCTTTGTGTTATACTAGAAGAAGCATCCTTAAATGGTACCCTAAAACAAGCTGATATGACCCATATACATCTTGAGAAAAGGCTGCTAATAGGAGGGATTTCACAGTTGCAGAGTTTCCAGGTGGCTGCAGATACCTGATGTGGGAGCCACCAGAGGACTGTTTCCTTGTGGTGATGTCTCCATGGGAGGTCTAAGAGAGACTACTCTCCCTAAGAATTGATGAAAGATTATTTTAAAGTGATGAAAATGACTGAAAATCACAGGTTTTGTCCTTTATGTTGTTAGGGGAAAGTGAATGGTTTGTGGAGAGGGAGAAGTGTTTTTGAAGGCTTCATTTTAATTCTCATCCTTTTCTTTTAGTGTTTGTTAATAAGTCTATCTTAATACAGTTTAAGTTTGAGCCTTTGCTTTGCTTTCCTCCTAATCCTATCTCACAACAGAAAAGACCATCAAACCACGACAAAATGGTGCATTGGCCGAGAAACAAAATTGGAGAACGTGAAACCACTANGGTTTTGTCCTTTATGTTGTTAGGGGAAAGTGAATGGTTTGTGGAGAGGGAGAAGTGTTTTTGAAGGCTTCATTTTAATTCTCATCCTTTTCTTTTAGTGTTTGTTAATAAGTCTATCTTAATACAGTTTAAGTTTGAGCCTTTGCTTTGCTTTCCTCCTAATCCTATCTCACAACAGAAAAGACCATCAAACCACGACAAAATGGTGCATTGGCCGAGAAACAAAATTGGAGAACGTGAAACCACTACAGGATCTTGGTGTTTCTGCCCAGTTGCAAACTAAAACCATTACATTTATAATCTTTCTGAAGAACTTAAAAGATTATATCTTGAAAAAAAAGTTAAACTTTAAAATAGGCAGTAATTACCTAGTCTCATTGTCACTGAGCACAGTCCAAGTGTGGATATTTAAGCAGCCATGCTGGTTTTGGGTTTTTTCTCCATGTTATTTCTGAGAATACACTCCCCATTTTCTATTTGTTTCCAAACTTTTCTAGTTTGAGAAAGGTGTGGAGGACAACATGCAGATTTCATTGTCATCATCTTGAGATAATCTCCATTATTACTACAAACACTCTGTAGCTTTCCAAAGCTGACAGTTTTAAAATGTACCAAAATAGAAAAAAGCAAACCAAATCCAAATGAAAAACATCCAGATAGCACATAGAGCAGCTTCATCCCCTGAAAGTTATGAAAGGAATTCACGATATTGCATTCAGTGAAAATAAGAAACAGAAGATAAAGAGGAAAACCAAGCCTGAAATACTAAAAAAGACATCACCATCACAGACATGACAGAATATTTTCCACTATTTCCATTGCTTAGTGAAGAGCTGTCATATATCCACCATTCCCTGAGTTGGGCTAACAGAGATCAGCAAAGATCACTTCTTCACAGGAAACGTGTCATTCCCCTCCCTTCTGCAGCTTTTATACTTTGCTCTGCTGACTCTTGCTCTTTTGACAGACATTTGCGAAAGTCGCAGAGGAACCCCGATTAAGAAGGGAAGTCAGCAAAGCAAACGCAGCATACAACCAATATGATCAGTGCTACGTTTCTCCTTTATTCTGTGTAAGATGGCAGGTTTTATACACTCTGTATAGTTTACAATTACAGATGACTTCTAATTGGCACACAGAACAAGAAAGAATGCAAACACCCATTGTTTACCAACCCTTTAAGGTAGCTGCTGTGCCCACACCAATCACTATACTTATTAACTACTATGAAACCCTTTGACCCTTGTTAACACCTTAAGTGAAATTTCTAAATGCGACACACTCTTGGCACTAATTTCTATCTGCGCCACAACTTCACAAGCATTAATGCTGAGGCCTGGTTCAGTCTGGGTGATTCAATCACAGCAATATCTCCTGCACATTTGTCCATGCAGGTCATTCATATCCCTGTATTTGTGGTAAAGGCCTTCAGAGTAGAAATATGGTAGGATGCTTTTCTCAAATATATCACCAAAAGTAATCCAGTATTACCAAAAAGTAATATATTACCAAAAGTAATCACTCAGTAAAAGAAGAGCTGTCGGTACTGCCTACATTGTTCCTCTTAGACAGATTGCCTTTGAATTATTTGATCAAAGTTCAGTATGAGAGAATTTTGTAAAAGGGTGTACACTTAATTCAGGTTCCTCAAAAAGTATTTATTGCACTTGTACTTAAATGACTAAGTAGTTTAATGGAAAGAATGAAAATGTTCCAAGAGGTATATCCCAAGATTAATTTCTACCAGCTTTTGAAAGTCATGTATTTTTCTGTACTGATTTATAGAAATTTATGCTGGACGAATCTCATCTAAATTTGGCTGTCACCTCATAATGCATTTCACAATTTCAAGCTCAGAATTTCAGCAGGAAAAAAAATAATAACGCATTTATTCAAGATGTGAGTGAATAAAAAAAAAATAGTGAACAGAAACAGCACTTGAAAACCATCTTAATCTAGTAATTTTAATTCTCTCCCACATCTCTACGTCTTCACTACACCTTCTATTTCAAGTCACTATACCCACCCCGTCTTCCTCTATTAATAAATCAGATGAAATGTACAGGCAAGCCTTGGTTTCCATGTTAATCAAATTCTGACCTTGTTGTTCAGGATATTTATTCTCCTGTGCCTATGGGTTGGGATTTACGAACAAATAAAACAAAAAGTTTGCCAAACTCTGTGTTCAAGATGTACAAATTCTGGCTATGGAAATGTTAAACATCCTAGAACATGTTTTCTCCCCTCTCCTAGTGGCCTTTCATGATGGCAGGCCCGATCTTCCTTTCAGGTGCTTCCCTGTGGGATGCAGAGGACAGATCGTTATTCCGTACCCCTGCTTTGGAATGAGTATTACCCAAATGTGTTGGAACACCCGGATTCCCTGATGGTACATGAGGTATGTCAGAGATCCACCAGCGCAGGAAATCTCTCCCTTTCTGTTACGCATCTAAGTGAATTTGCAATTGCCCTATAGAAGGGAAGAAACTGCAGATATTAAATTTTTTACTGTAGAAATACAGACTTCAGGAATCAATTTACACCAATTATGCATTCTGTATGCAGTTTTTGAACTACACTTTTAAACTGGGAAATTTGAAAATGTATAAATCAAAGTTAGTACAATCCTGCTCACCAGTCAAGTCAGTCATAATTTCAGAAAATAAGATGTTGGAAGGACATTGCAAAATGATCTCTTTACAGTCAGTGCTATTATTCTCTGACTGGGTGCAGATTCAGAGTAGAGAAAACTGGGAGGAGAGACATGGGTTATCCTGAGGTAAACTGAGGATTCAACCAGCTCAACCAAAACAGTCTCAACCACGGTCTTGCATTGCAAAAACCCACTTGGATTTCATTCCCGTGTTCAACCACCATGAGCACTTCCAGCAGCTGCAGATAATAAAGGCCATGGGCACACCAACTTCGTCCCACAGACACGCAGGGAGGATTACTCAGGTCTCTTCCCCTGTAGCCAGCAGACAGCCGGGGGTGGGAGGGTCGCTGGCAAACACCAGTTGCAAACAGACACTGTGTCCACCCTGCTGCTGTCAGCTTGCTCATCCCATCCCTTGGCAGAAGTAAGGGCTTAAAGGGTTTCTAGTGCAAACAGCAAGAATCTCATGAATCCACAGGGAGCAGGCTCAAACAGAAAGCAGATCTGTGCTCAGCACTTACAGGGTACAGTTACGGAGGAGTCTGTGAAAACCGTTCATAGTGGAGGGTATGCTGAAATAAAATCCAAGTGGATTTGGATTGCTTTGGGTGGGAGAAGTGAACTTTATTTTATTTTTATTTGCCGAGGTAGGTGGTGGCATGAAAAATCCAGGGGAGAATATAGATCTTCTTAACAGATCCTTAGAATTGAAGAAATTTGCATTGATGCAGTGGTTAGATTTCACCAATTTTTGCTGGAATTTTTCCTAGTCAAGTTAGATTTGTATCTTGCAGTGTTTTTTTTGGAAGAAAACAACTCAGACAGACTTTCTCACCATGCATCCCCAAATATTATTAATCTGTGTATAGCAGTGCTTAAATCACCATGGCATTTACAATAAATACTAAATTATTTTTTGAAAAACTTTAATTGGCAAGATTATTGACAACACTGTTGTCAAGGTGCTGATTATGAGTTCACCAGTATTAACAAATCCAGCACTAAGCAGTTTTTCTTACTTTCCTTACTTTCCTTTAGCATAAATTTACTTTAAAAAAATAAATAGTAAACAAGTAAATAACCCAAATCTCTATTTTTGCAGATGTCTGATGTATTAGAGTTGATTTGGTTTAACTAAACTTAAACATTATTTCAATCCTGATATTTTCTACTTCTATGTTATGTGTTTTTCCTAAAGATAGCCCTCCCTGAAAGAAAATACCTACAAAATTTCCCTTTTTTTCCAAACTGTTTTACTCTTTGAGAGATTTTTATTGTTCTATTTCATTGCTATTTAGGGTAAAAGCTCATTAAAATATTATGAAGCTCAGAGCACAATTGGGCAGAAGCACTTGCCAATGATTAACATTTGCAGGAATATGTATGTGTATTTATATTACAGTAAACTTAAACCCACTCTTTTTGTTTTCATTGTCTGCTTCTAAATTCTTTGTCGCAAGTAAAGCACCAGGCAAATGTATTAACCACACAGGCTACAGTACAGTCATTTTTGCTGAGTGCAGTGCCAAATATAACTTCATCATTTGACCAAGGTTCATGCCGGGGTAAACATGTCTGCAAAATGCTATTTACCCTTTCTATTATATTATTATTTTAAACTTATCTGTACTAAGATTAGGCTCTTTCTGTGTGTCTGGTTTTGATGCTTACTGTCTGTGCATGTGATGTCCTGAGCCGAACTGCATTTGGAAAACAAGCAGAGACTATCTAACAGTTACTGCCCTGTCCCAGTCTGTCTCTTACAATAAAACATAGCTGGAGTCCTCTTGCAATGAAAATTTTGTCAATAATGAGAGACAGTACAATCCACAAGTGTTTGGATAGACACACTGCATAGTTTCTGTTTGACTACTTTTATTTGTGGAATTTGGTTCAGTGTAACACAATCATTAAAAAAAAGAGAAGGAAAGAGAGGTGTTCTCCTATTAAAAAGAAAGAAAGAGGCTTGTAACAGAAGAGAGAGAGTTACCACAGTTTGTGGCAGACGCAATAGAGCATACAGACTCTCCTGAGCAAAACATGCTGTCCTAGCCAGCCTATATAACCCTGCGTTCAGCCTTGGAAAATTACATATTTAGAAAAAGACAGTATAGAGGCATTAAAAAAATTCTTAGGGAAATGGGCTGCAATTGGAACTCTTGTGATGCTGAGGTCTTTTCAGGACTGTGCTCCTCCCTCCCTGACACCATCCAAGAGCTCAAGCTCTGACTTTTTGCCAAGAATCTGACATACACCTACCCATCATTTAAAACTGTCAATTGTTCTCATGCTTATAAATAAATAAAAAATTAAAACGAATTTCCAAAATAATTTAGATCCTAGAAACTGATAGCAGATCTTAAAAACACAAAAAGCTTGTGCCTTTAATTCTCCCATGTTAACCTTCCTATTATTGAATATATTGTCCTCTGGGAATTCTATTGGAGCTTTTTCTTTCCCAGTTTTTTCCTGCATTCTCTCCCAATTGCCTCTAGATTGAAACCATTTCACTAGACAAAAACACATGCATTAAAATATACATTTTCCTGAATTAACTAACAAATTATATGAATAATATAGGTAGTCTTTAGGAAACTTTGTGTGTTTTCATCCAATATTACTTGAAAAAACGTGTTGAACAGGGAGAAAAGACAAGGCAGTAGCCTTCTCTTAATACACATGTTTAGAAGCACTGTACCTTGCAGCTCTGACCTAAGCATTTTGGTATTTTTCACTCAAGCCCAGATCAGACTCTGCATTGCAGAACTCTCATCTCATCACCTAGTCTTCTCCAAAATCATCACTACAGTTCTCAGCTTGAATCACCTCTGGACTGTCTCTCACAGCTTCAGGTAACCCTATTTCCCTCTCTTATTACTAACATGCCTCTCTCCATATGTGTTGAGAATATGATCCTGTTCAGGGTGAAAGAATGGAAATAGGAGGTTTTGTTTTGCTCAAGATGAAAAAGGTTTGCGGGCAAAATTAAAATTAAAAAAAATATCAAAAGACAAGGAAAATTAACTTTTCTTTCTGTTTTTTTCAGAACAGAAAGAAAAGCCTAATTTGCTATTTATGGGCCTTTGAGAATAAGCAGAGGAAGGAACCAAACTGTTATTTTGTTCCCTCCTACCCTAATCAACTCCAATTCTTCTAGAGCATCAGACCTGAGCTGGGAACTGGTGAATGGAGAGGAAAAGATATTCTCTATAGAGAGAGCTGTTTCTCCTCAGCAGAATTCACTGCATTAAATTGGCTCAGATAATGTATGTTTAATATTAATCTGAAAAAATTAGACCTCTTAATGAATCTTTATATTACATCTTTTAAAGGCTGCCAAACTGGTGAAGAGATTTTGTGGTGCTTCAAATAATACAAAATTAAATGCAAGAGACAACAAAGAATCCTGGTAATTTTTATTGAAGCAATAAAGATTTGAACAAGAGGAAAGTGAGTCTTCCATTCCTTCTTTCCTCTCTGTTTTAAAGTATCTAAAGATAAAAAAGGATTTATGTTGCATAAAAATGAATACTTATACTTTGTTGTTTTTTTGGGTTTTTTTTTTTTTTCATTTGACATTTAAAATGTATAATTTTGCCAGAACAGTGGAAAAGCCTGGTTGGATTTTTTTTCTGTGCACATCATTTTCATAAAAAGGGAAAATCCAACACTCCACCACATTGTCCAGAATTTTAAATAGCAAAAATCTACCTCTTATGTGTTAGTCCAGGACCACAAGATGAGAAAACTCCCAAATTAAATTTACAAACTAGAATTTGGGGGGGGGGAAGAAAAATGTTTTTGACTGTCCATTTAATTTTATGTCTCAAACTTTACTAATGGGATGTAACTTCATGTATTGAAGAGAGCTACATGCTAAAACATTATATAAACAGCTTTTCTCAAGCTTTTGGTTTGCAGTCATTGCAGTCATCCTGCAAAATGTAGCAACAGCTGGATGCTCTTAGAATCTTAGAATCCCTTTGCAGAGCTGGGAATCCACCAACTTGATCCCAGGAAAAAGACATAGGATGGATAAGGTAAGAGAAAATCAGGAAATGAAGACACCAGTGCTTAATATACTATGCAGAGTGAAAACTACTTCCCAAGAAACCCTGAGAAACACAAGAGTAGTATTTCATGTTTCCGGATCAAAGATACTGATGTATGTCTTTCCTTTTATTAACATGTTGTTACAGAATGTGAAGAAAAATAGTCTGTATTTCAAGACTAATTTCTTAGCCTAAGACTAATTTCTTAGGAAAAGAGGATGAATTTGTGTCAGTTATATGCAGGCAGACATGCCCTGATCATATATCCCCACGTTTCTGTCTTCAGGTTTGAATCAATATTAGTCACCCATGTGAGATGCTCTTTCCAGATACAGAGAATAAAGGAGAATATTCCATCCTTAGATGCATTGAAAAACTATTTCTGTATGAATCAAAACTGGCCGCCAGAAAAATGGATGGCAAGTATTCCAATTATATAAAAGATAATGTATTTACAAACAAAATCCATGCATTTATTTTCCCCCTTTACATATGCTTTTTAGATGAAGCAGTTGGGATAGGGGTGACTAATGCACACTCCAACTTAAACTGCAGAAAACAATTCTGCTGATTTAATTGCTTATGTCATATAAGCAGTTAGTGAAAAGCCAGGAAATTCACAGCATCCCTTGCCATTAAAAGAAAATGACTGGTGAGATTTTATCTTTCCCTTATAAATTTCAGTTGAGGCTTGATTGTAATTAGACAACCCAAGAGAATTCATTCCTGTTTTGCACGTGGCTGAACTGATCAAAATCCGAGAAGGGAATAAGATTGAACAAAGGACTACACAATAAATATATGTGCAGTCAACTCTGGATTATCCATGGTTATCTCATCTGTACTAGTCAGTGCCTAGTGCCACATAAGTAATAAGCAGGCATCACTATTCTCCTGAGCTCTACTCTTTCTGTTATATTTTTATTCATTCATTGTTGATGACATAAATTTTAAATTGCTCTGTATTTTCTATGTCATCATTTTTACACTGGCTGTTCAAATTTATACACTTCCATATTCCCCAGGGTGACTGAATCAGCTGTTTTGTTCCTGATGTTACTTTCATTAGTTTCACTCTGGTTTAAAGTCTGCTGGCAAAATGTTCCAGCAGTTAGAAGAGTCTCATTCTCAGTCCTAGTTACTGTCCAGTTTAGTTTCGCAGAAAGCTGAATGGAGCCTTTTGCACTAGATAAAAGACAGTGGAGGTCTGAATTTTGTCTGTGCTGGTGAAGGATTACAGTGTATAATAAGCCTTATTTTCCTCATCATTTCTAATTCAAGGCTAAATCCACTCAGGTCAAAGAAGGTAAAGAAACACAGGCAAGAGAAACAGGACCTCTGTATATAATTTTTTCCTCTTCAGTATGAAAAACAGTGAGTCAGTTGCCATCGTTACAAAAAAGATGGTGTGAAAATGAATAATGTTGATGTGATGCACAGTACAATCACATCACATCTGCTGAGAAAAACAGAAAAGGAAAAGTGGCAGCCAGCTGCCACTGCCAGACAGATTCATTCCAAGGGCTGCAGATCTGGATCCTTCAGCTACCAAACTCATACTGACTGATTGCTTCCAATCCGCAAGTAATCAGAGGTTAAGTAACAGAAGTAGTACCATCCCAGTGCGATCAGAAAAGGTATAGTAGGTATTACTCATCAGTAAAAAAACTATTTCATCTGTTTTCTCTACATTCATAAGATGTCTACTAACATGTATCTAAACCTCTGGAACTGGGAATGGTGAAGGATGCTTTTTCAGTGGCCATTCTTTAAAATATCATATCTGTTCTTAGTACAGCAACATTATGTGTAATAATGCTTTCTGGTTCAAAGAAAACAAATCCTCATACTCTGACTGGCATAATTCCATTGTTAGAGCTGGTGTGAACATGTTCCCTCCCTCTATCTATTCAATTTTTATTATGCTCAGAGTAACTTCTGATTTTTAATGAAATGAAATCTGAATCAGACCATCAGAATGATTTTGCAGCTTTTTCCAGTGTACACTTATGCTACTATTTCAGAGCAGTTAGAGACGTTATATATGAGATTTTTAAGGTTTCTCTTTTTTTCCTACATCAGTGCAGTTGCCTAAAAAATATACATTAATCACACCTGGTGACTATAAACATACTTTTAATAAATAGTGTGTATTTCTGTGATTTAAATATGCACACTGAAATACTGATTTCTTTTTCTCCCGACTGGATAAAAATAAAGAAGTGTTCAGAGTGTGACTTAATGCACTCATACCAGTGAATTGTAAGAGTCTGAAAGTTCTATGCATGTTTGGAGTACATCTTTCATAACCTTTAACAGTCAGAAGTCTCATCTAGGAATCAACAGGAAAACACACAAGTACTATGAGCTGGATAAAGGTTATTGTGAATTCTATCTTCCAACAGCTATCAGTAAAACCCAGCTATCAGTAATTCCCAGATTTCATTTGAGTGGTTTAATATTTCTCTGTGATGGTGCAACTGCAAGATCCTACTCTAAGGATTACTTTGTATTATTACGTCTACCATGTCTTACATACCTACTGGATAAAATGGAGCATTTTTGAGTATCATTTACAAATTGTGTACAGTGGGAAGTACATAGAAGCATATGTAAATCTTTGGATGACAACATTAAATTAGAAGCAGTACAATGTATTAGAATCATAGAACATGCTGAGTTGGAATGGACCCACAAGGATCATTGGGTCCAAATCCTGACTCTGTACAGGACAGCTCCAAGGATCTCAGAATCAAGAATCTGCACACCATGTGCCAGGAAGCATTGTCCAAATGCTTCTTGAACTCAGACAGGCGGGTGCTGTGATAACTTCCCTGACTTAAAATGTGTTCTGCAGTGGATCAGTGACAAAGGTATGAAAATAATACTAGGTGTAGACAGGGAATTTAAGGAAATTTAGCTGGTTATGCAAGTATAAATTTAGAAATATTTTCAGGCTGCTTTATCTACTTTGCAGTTTGCTCAGTTCATTTCATTTCACTGGACTGCCTGATTTCCAGTATCGAAAAGAGTGATTAACCACTTTTATCTTCACCACATGCACTTGAGATAGGGAAGCACTATCCTGATTTAAAGACAAAGATGTATAAAATAGGGGAATTCTGTCAGATCAACCCCCATATGTGGTACAAGATGGGATTTTTATGATGTCCTCAGAATCTTAGTTCAACAAGTTGGCTACACTGGAAGACCATATTTTAATATTTCAGAGAGTTTTTGCCTGGTTGTTTGGTTACTAAGTTTAGCCATTTTCAGGTTGTTAATCCATAACTCTATAAAGAATTAGTGGAGAGAATGAAAATTTCTGCCTTGTATGTCTAAAGGTGTTTTCTAATACTTCTGGTTTAAAATCTCCTACAAATCCTGGGATGTACAATGCTAATATTTATTCCTGTTTAAGTAGAGGAGGACTTAGAATAAATTACCATTTCACAAATTTTGAAATCAGAAAACTTTGTAGAAGTAACATGAAATACTGTACAAAAGTGCATGCTGTTTGCTGCTGGACAGCTTGTGCATTGGATTGAGGAGTCTAAACATGAGATTGGCAATGGCAGCTAAAGTCATGCAGGACTAGTTAATCTGAGCTACTTAAATCATAGTTGCTAGGACTGAGATACACCATAGGGGCAATTTACACAGCAGATTAGGTGGGCCGATGCCTTTGCCCATGGCTGGGGGTGATTTTTTGACGGATCAAAGATCCTCAAGCAGTCAGGACTATGAAAACAATAGCTAAAGGACCCTCACTTAGTTCTAAACAATGAGTTCTTGTAGAGAAATGGCCAGGACCAAGTATCCTTAAAGAAAAGACCAGTGTTGTCACAGGGGTATCACTTTTCAGTTCTCTGTGTTCATACTGTAAGCCAGAGCTATTTCATTAATCATGACAAAACTATTTGCTTTCTTTATATCCTACCAGACATCTATTTTTTCCTGTGTAAAAGATGTGACCCTTTCAAAAGTTAAAGGACCAGAGAAAGTCAATATTGAGGATCTCTAGCAGTTTTTTTGAGGCAATAAAAGATACCCTCTGAGCAAACAGTCACAGTGTGACATGAATAGAGGCAGGAATTAATAGACTCAAAGGCAGTAATGATTTTGCATTAGCTGCTGTAGCCTGACACCAAATACTCTCAGCTACCTTTCCCAAAATCGTGAAGCAAAATGTAGATAGTTAGTTTCCATGTTTCCTGTCTGTTTTAATGGCCACCTGATTGATGCATCTGATTAACAGCATTTTTTCCCTGTATCAATGTTATGTTCTTTCCTCCTAATTCTTCCTTCTGGTATTTGTTAGTGTCTGTGTCCCTTTTGCTTCAGAAAAATCATAAAAATTATAAAACTTGAGATTATTTTAAAGATTGATCACCAAAGTAGAAATCATCACCTGGTTTTAGTTATAATCAGCTTGATATAAAGGCCATGTCTGGTCTTCACAGATGGTGAAAAATTTCCCATCTCTTAAGCAGAATTTGACTCAGTGAATTTGACAAGGTTTTATTTTACCTCTTTTTTGTTTCATTAATTACACAGTGGAATTTACCACTTTTCCCACACAATAGATTTTAAATTTTGTTTATGGTCAGAAAAATAACTGTAGAAATTATGTGTGTGCCACAGAAATGCACCATGTTTGCATTGAGTTACATGTGCTTTGTGTTTTGAACATAAATAGGCTTTTTTTCTCTTTATTTCACAGAAACTGATCCCTCTATGAGACAATAAGCGTGTTTCTTTCATGATTCATTCATTATCAAAACAATTGTTAAGTGTTTACAGTTGCAGATCTTTAATACAGAAAAAGGAATGAAATTAGTCAGAAAAAAATCCAGCTAACATACCAATTTCTCTTTCATTTGTGTCATTTTCTGTTGTGTCTTTTATTCACATATACATTAAATAGTAAAATCTTACCTATGGTTAATGTTAAAAATGTGGAAGAAGATGATTTAAGAAAGAGAATAGGTCCAATTTATAGATGGGAGAAGGACATTTTTTGCAATGTTTCTTTTCAGAGAAAACCCTGTATTTTAGTGAGGACTTTTTAGGATGTTCTTATTACTCTTTTAAGTCTCTTGGACAAACAACAGCATTCCTGGTGTATTAATTTAATCCAGTTCTAGAGACTAATTTTATAATTGTTACCCATCAGTGTCTTCAAACAGGAGCATTAAGCCAAAAACATGGTATGGAAAATCAATGGCTCTATTGTAACAACACAATTTGCAGTGCAAAATTCACATCCTATTTCTTTGGCAGGAGAGGCATTTCAGACTGGCTGACAGGGACATCTGATCTGAAACAGATTTCCAGCTGTTCAATACTCGTAGGATAAGCTCACATAAAAAAATCTCATACTGCGTGATTACTTATTTGTTCATCAACCTGCTTTCATGTTTTCGCCTGGTTGACTTTATTTCCATCATTACTCCCTTTAGCAAGGTTTATTTCTTCGAACACAGGCATAGAAGATCAACCAGGACTAGAGCTTAAACTTATCAATGCTAACTGTAGCAAGTGATAGTCTTGCAGGTATAAAGCTGGCAAAAACTTTGGAGTATCAAACATATTTTAGACCTTCAGCATCTATTGCTTTATTTGTTGGTTTGAATTTTCTTGAAACTCACTTTAAAATAAGGAAAAATTTATTCCTGTTGGATTTGTGTTATCCTAATCCTGTTTCCAAAGAGAGTTTCAGGGGTCAGTGGGGTACTTGTTGATTGAAGACTATGCAGTAAACCTCAAAAAACATTAAAAAAGCTCAAACAAGCAAGAAAATCAAATTCAAGTTAACTGGAGGATTGTAGAGAAAATCCTTTTCAAAATGCTCCAAGCATCTGTTAGACTAAAACTTCTCTAAAAAAATAAAATTAACTTTTTAATGCTAATTATGAAGTGTCCAGGAAATGCATTTTTCCTTGTCTAAAGCAAGAGTTTTCTGGAAGTTTCTGTGTCTTAAAAGCCTCCAGCACATGTTGCAGGGAGTGTGATTTTTGGTTTGATTAGGTAAGACTGTACCTTTCAACAAAACTGGTTAGGTATGTGTAAATACAGTTGCCTTGAGGCAGCTAAACATTACACCTATTTCCTTTGCAATCTGAGTATCAAGTGAAAAGAAATAAACCATCTTTCAAGTGGGAAGAGGGCTGGATGTTTACTTGACATATGTAATATATAATATGTATACAATATTATGTATATGTAGCTTTACATTCTTAAGTCAAATACAGTCTTGCTTTAAATACATGTGGATAAAATGACTCTTGAATCAAAGTAGTCATTAAATTTTGGGGGTTTCCTCATTTGATTGCAAATGAAATGTGATGGTAGAAGTGTGCTCCTTAATTATAACTTTTGTAACTTGTAATTCATGAAGGGTTTTGATAAACCAGTTTCCATGGTATGGGCCCAGTTTAAGGTCAGCACCTCTGCAAGCATTTGGTCTTGAATCCAGTATTTAGTTCAGCTGAGTGCTAATAGATGTAGTTCTGTTTGCCAATTGACTAGCTTGCATTTCACAAGCAAAAAGAGTGGAGAGAAAAAAGGAAAAAAAGCCTCACCCACTAAAGACACTTTTCCAAGACAAGAGAGAGGAAATCCCACTTTAGAGAGAAAAGAGTCATTAAAACAAATCTGTGATATCTGAACTTTGTTTTCTGAATTTCAGAAAAGGAAGAGTTTAGACTTACCCATATACAATGACAGACTGAAAAATACCCGATTTCTTTCCCAACAAGCAAAAGATATAATTCGTATGCCAAATATTACTTTAATATGTCAAACAGACTTTATATTCTCTTTTCTTATAACATTCCAACCAAGTAATTTGGTGTATGAACATTAGCTATAACTAGGGACTTCTTAAAAAACAACTGAAAATACCTGCAGTTGATTTTTCTTCATATATTTTCATGAATGGGAATGGTTCAGTGAGTCCTAAACAAAAATCTGCTGGAAGTTAAAAGACAACTCCCTGAATCATAGATTAGGTTTAGCAATCCCATTTATGAATTCGTTCATTCTTCCCTCAGCATTACAGAAAATAGCAGGTCACTTTTCTTTCCTTTAATTTAGAGACTTCTAATAATGCATTAATTTAGTTGTTTGGGCGGTAAAATAACAGCCTGATTAAAAATGTTACAAGCATGTCTAGAACAATTTATTATTTCTCCTCATGTTCAGAACAATACTTAGAGGTTAACTGAATGCTTTCAGGGTCATAAATGTTGACCTCAGTTTCCATGTGACAGGTTTAAATACAGTATCAGCAACATGTTCTGATATCTACTAATTACTAAATGTCTACTAAATATCTACTAAACAACTGGTGAATCTACTTAGCAGATTTTTCAGCAGTCTAAAAACTTGTTAACTTTTACACCATGACTATCACGTGAAAAAAGAGCATGTTTAGAAACCATGAATTGTATAATACTATCCTTACATAGCTGCAATATTTTCTTGGGCATCTGAATGTGAAAAATTGGTAATATGAAAGGAAATAGCAGAATAGTGAACTTTAGAACAAGCTCACTATACCTGTAAAAATTGTGAGAATGGTTTAATTACTCAAAGAACAAATACTATATTTGTGTTTGTTTAAATAATATTTTGTATATGTCTCTAATTTTATTACTTTATATTAGGACTTTTTTATAGTCATGGTGTCTCTTTATTTATGAAGCTAGAAATGAAGTTTAGTAATAGTCAAAATATGTCTATTAATTTTGTTCTGTGGTATTAATAATATGTAAAAATCAGCAAATGAAAGATACTGTTCTAGTACTATTAGTTTTATCATTTCACTGCATATTAATGGTTTTAAAGCTGAAAACCCTGAAAATAATTTTCTTAACTTGCATTTTTTTTTAAATTAATGTTATAACAATGCATTACAATTACCTAATATATTTATATATCTCTGAAATGTATTTCTAATAGATAATTCATGGGAAAGGAAGAGAGAAGAGAGGTTGGGTTCAAATTTTATTCTTTTTATTTTAATGTCAAAGGTTTTTAGTTTAGGAAGGGCAATTGTGGTTTGAAGCCTGATCGTACATTTGTTTTCCAACAGAAATAATTTGAAAGTAATAACTCTTGATCATTTAGGTTAAGAGAGAGTAATTCTCAGATGAATTCTGAAAGCTGTCATATTTTAGGGGTTTGGCAAGTAAAAGCTGGTAGAAGAATACTGCTCAGATACTAAGAAAGTCTTTTAAAATCCTGTGAAATTCCCATCCAGATTTCTCAGATGCTTTATATAGATTTACACTTTACCAGTATTGCTAACATTAATTATTTACTTCTTCTGGTATGTTCTTCTGACTAATTAATGTGCACCTGAAGAGCAAAAAAGAAAGAGCTGTGGTGTTGAATCTGGCTTGATGCCATGTTCACAATCCTTTCTGTAACAGCAGCAAAAGATTATCTGCTTCTCCCAAGAGAAGGAAAAAAAGAATATCAAAGAACTCTGAAAACTGTATTTCACAAATTTCACGAGTAACACCCTCTGTTCCATGTCAATTTTATCAACATCAAATTTGCATTGAAATTTTTCTGAAGTAATCAGGCTGTTTTTTCACCCAGCAATATTTCTGAAATTCAAATGGTATTGTCAGCCAATCCTGGTCATTCACATGTAAATATTATGCAAGTTTGCCATCTCTACTAGTATCACACCTTTGAGTGGTATTCATCCCTCCCATTTCCTCTCCCATGGGTTGGAAGGGATCCATCAGGTGGAAGCTTACTGTCAATACCATCTATGTGAAAAGAGTTTCCTCTGGTTGCAGCATTGCACACTAGACCACCTACATTACTGAGGCTTGTTTACCTCTGGGTTCAAAATTCTGTAGGGTGAAATAGCAAATTTCATATATACTCATGTTGAATATTTTTCTGAGGGTGCCTTGTTGGCTAATATGACATTCCATAGATACAGTTATTAGTTTAACACATTGTGGGTAAGTATCACACATAATCATCAGTTTGTTTCAAGTTGACTGTGTACCTGTCTACTAGGATCCTACATCAAGTAGTTAGCAAAATAGCAAAATTTAGTTAGCATGCATGCACAAGTTTCCTTTTTTTTTTAATTAAGCATACAGATGTACTTCAGATGTTGCACAAATATGCAAGTCAACTTTATGAATAATAACTTCAGACTCAAATGTGCTTTTATTTTTGGTCTTTGTGGAGAATCTACTATTTCCACTGAGGTTTTTTCAACAACTTTAGCTGTATTTAAAGTTAATGAGCCTTTTCAATTAAAGCTTCAGATATTTAGTCTTTGGATAACATTTAGATGAACGAGGGTGTATCTAATTATGTTGGGTGAATTCTTAAGAGGCTCTGCATATACTTCATTCATAACAAGCACGTTTTACTTTGTGGGCACATAATAGACTTCAATCTAGACTGAATGCAAATCACCCTTGTGAAAACAGTGCCACCAATAGGTCTGAGAGTTCAAGGAATGACTGCACTAGCAAATGCCCTTGAGAATACACAACATAAACCATTCTGAGTGGCAGAGAAACCAGGACTGCCATTAGAGTAAAAACTAAACAAAAAAAAAAGAAGGCTGGGTAAAGATTTAAGAACATTGTCTAAACTGGGCAAAGCATGTCAGAACAGCATATCGAAATTTTAATGCTTGCTTATAGAAACAAGCAGTGAAACCAACAAAGGAATTAAACTAAAACCCCCAACAGTTTAACACAATAAAAAAGAGGATGGAGGGAAACTGTGTGGTTTTCAAATTGTGTACTTCAGTCAAGATATAATGTGGAGCAAACATGGCTTTACACACTGAATTCCCTGGGAAATATTATCTTCTGTTTTGGCAGTGCTTTTTTTTTTAATCACTTACCAGACTCCTGGGTGCAGAAGTCATCACACAAGATAGTCTGACTAGACTAGAAGACCGGCACATGAGATTAAGTTGTTGACTTTTATTCAGGGCAAACATTTAAATCTGTGTCATGTGTAACATTTACAACCTCGAGAAGATCACTTACAGTGTCCCATTCTTGAGGCACCACCTGCGGAACAATAAGGCCTTACATCCGTAAAACACCAAATGTGAGGATATTTGCTGGAGAAAAGGGCTTGCCACAAGGAAAGAGTAAGATAAACATCTATGTAGGAAAATAATAAATAGTAATAAACTACAGAGTTCATCTCCAAACTGAGATTTTTAAGATTTTATACCTAGGGTCCTTGGTTGACCGATAGTCTATGTATTCAGTTCAGGTTTCCATTACATTCTAATGAATGGCTGTCCAATTGTATGGTGTAGAAATGCCTTCAAATAACAACATTCCAAAACCCCAGCTCCCTTCTGTAAGTCTGTGTTTTAAACTCATAAATACAAATTTCTCTGTATCTTTATCTAATATTCCACATGCATTGTTTTCTCAGATCTGCTCTGTGTCTGTTTGCAGACACACAGTCAGGGTAGTCTCTGACTTGTCCAGGCAAACTTTTTGATGGGGCAACCTGTCAGTATAGAAGGGGAAATGAATTGCGGTTGTTTATCCTCCATAGAGAAAAGCTGATAAAAATGTATAATCTTCTGTCTTTCTCAAACTTTTTGAAGTTGACCACTGACTGCAAAACTGATAGATTCAACAGCTTAGAAAGAGAACAATGTGATTAGTAGCATTTGTTTTCCCAAGCACTCTTAATAAAGAGGATTTAAAAGCAGGGAAAGGATTTCAATGGCCATAATTGACATAATTATGATCTGACTAAAAGGACTACAACTAAAGTGCCTGGTCTCATTTCTCTATTCCATCCAATCCTGCTCTAGAAAAGCACTAAAGAAACTGTGCTAGGATACAATTCTGAAGTCAGCACTTCTAACACAGCTTTCTGATACTGCTGCAGTGAATGATTAAAGAAGAAATTGCTGTCTTTGTGACTGAAGCCTCTGTCTAAATCAGAACAAACCTGACAGTGGTTTCTTCAAGATTTTTCTAACAATGCATCTGACCCAAAAAGAAAACACTGCTTTTCTAGTCAGCAAATGTTGCATTAAAGTGGAAATGTAGCAAAATTCCAACTAGATTTGCCAAAATTGTGAGAGTAAAGGTATTTGCCTTAGGAAGAAAAATATCCACCATGATCTCAGCACTGAAGCATAAAATGGCCATTTTTCTTCCATCTGAATTTCCTGTGGTTTCTGGTTTTTTTACTAAAAACAAAACAGAAAAAATCTTGAATACTAGAAAAATACACGTCCGTATTATTTTTCTTTTTGAGGATACTTTGTACATAGCATAATCCAGATCCAATGTCACACTTCTGCTTTTTATCTAGGGAATAACAGTCAGCTGTATCACTACAGCTGACTTTCCATTGCTAGGTAACAAAACCATTTTTGTTTGACAGACATGATCACAACATAGTCATCTTCAGGGACTGTCCCAATGCGCAGGAGATGTATTTGTCATGTAAAGCTCCATCCTAGACAGTTAATCCAGAAGCAGCACCTGAGTGCACTCTGGGTGCTAGACCCAGGCTTGGGTGTTGGGATGGAATGCCTCACAGTAGCTACATTTGAGAAGCCACAGTCTTCATTTTTATCTATAGTCGTAATCATTGATTTGGCTTTTTTAAATGCTTTGTGTGACTTGATTGCTCTTAGTAGCTACTTGGCTTTAACTGCATTGGAAACAGAAATACATTAGAACAGCAAAACCAGTTGGAGCTACAAAAAATTGAAAAAGATACTTTCAGAACTTACCAAGATACTTTTGTTGCTGGTTTTTGGGCTCCCGTCCCAATGACTTCAGCTTGAAAACATTAAAATGAGTTCGTTATACATGCTTTGCAGGTGAGGGGGTTTTGTGAGCTTTAATTTGCTGCTTAATTTGCCCCGGGATTTTCAGGTGTTGCGTGAGGGAGTAAAGAACAGAAAGTACCTCAGTTCTTGGTTGTCAGCCATTGGATGATGGCCACAGCATTATTAAACCATCCAAGCATGCTGGGTCTCAACCACAAAATTTAATTTTCCCTACTGCAGGGACTAATCAACGACCAGAAGCACTAAGTCCTGAGGTTACTGTTTTTTATCTTTTTTTTTTTCTCTTTCAAAGACTGAAACACAGTTAATTGTACAGTTTCACCTATCCTCAGGCTTACAAACAATGACAGAAATGCAGCTTGATGAGAAGAAGATAAAAATTAGAAATTATGCTTATACTATGACATAAATTAAAGAAAGATGAAAGGTTTAAATAATTAACAACACTTCTATTAGTCAGATAGAAAGACCCCAGATTCCCTTAAGTAAAGGGGGGGAAAAAAAGGACTGAAAGGGGAATAAAGCATGCTGAACACTATCTGCAGCTACCTCTTGCTTTATGCGAAACTGAGAAGGAAATTTGATTCTTAGTGTGATTACTGATTTCACAAAACCACCTCCTCAGACAAACTACATTCACATTTTTAAGTCTTCAGAAGGCATTTATAGTAAACACACGTTTCTATCTCAAATTTAGTATTCCAAGGAAGTATTTGTCATGGATTCACTGCATAATAGTCCTTCAGCTTCTTAAGCAGTTACTAAAATACTGGTTTATTCAGGAAGTCTATGTGTTTGTTCTCCACCCTAGAAATGTGACTAGGTAATTGAACCATTTACATTTCATTTGCTGAGAAGTATAGGGTTCCATGCTAAGGGAAATCTGTGAGGGAAGTAAAGACAGCAAGGAAAGGAAAGAAATACTGCAGCTCAGCAAAACCTTAATATTAATCTATATTGTTTTTAATCATATAAACTGTTTCTTGAAGTTCTTCCAGGAAAGGGGAGCAGAGGGAAACTCCACAATGAAATAATGACACCTTAAAATCTACCAATACTGAAGATAAAGGCTGTACTATGCACATGTTAAATTTATCAGAAGAAGATGGTTGCAAGGAGTAGTTCACATGACTAAGAGAGAATTCTTTTAAAATGATGGCTGTTCAGGCTTTATAAGGAAACATTAGCTTAAAAGAAATTTGGAAATAGAAGAAAGTTCCAACCAAAGAAAACAATTATAAATATTCTTAATTGCCTGGAAATAATTTGTCATACAAAATTGAACTAAGATACATGTATACAAAAGCTTCAGATGCATTGATGTTGTAATGCCTTTTAGGAGCCCAGCATATTTTTGCACAGAGTGTTCCAATAAGACATTATAGAAAAGGATATGAGTTTCATTTTTATCTTCTGTCTCCCTTCCTCACTCCGTTCTCCTCCACTTTTTTCACTTCACTTTTTTCCTTTTTTTTTCTTCATTTTGCAGGGCAGGGGGGAGCATAAAATAACGGGAAGACACAGTAGCTGCTACTCAGTGTATTTTATTATTTCATGAATTCGTTCCAAGATGGGCTGCAATTACGTTTAAAACTTGAGAATAATGGGCTATTGACATGTATATAGTTTTAGAAATATAAGGCCTCATTTTCTCAGCTGGAATTTCCCCACAATGTGCATTTGCATTACATTAGAGATGCTCTTTCTAAAAAGAGCATAGCGTATTCAGACATTTTGACATTATCTGGATCACAGGCAACATTTAAAAGCAATAGCCGTATATCTACTGTAAATCTCTTAGAAGCGCACACAATACATTAGTGAAAATGAGGGAAAAACGGAGAGGTTCTCCATATTAAGCTATAGTTTATGACATTCCTGCCTATGCCACACATTAATCTGCAGGCGATAGATTGTCATGGTTATGGTCCCCTGCTCTACTCCAATTGCATATACATTACCTACATTGAAATCTGCACATCTTCACACCATGTGCAGTTTGATGTGACCTAGAAATGGTAGGATGCATAAACTAGTGGTTTTCATGGTGCATATAATCATCTCCATTTTCCATATATTTACCTACATATATATCAGCTGTAAGTTTTTTCTTCTGGCTTAACAATGAGAACTTTATTTTCCCTTAGTTTAACTGTGGTCTAGCTAGCAGGCTCAAAATTGCATGGTAGTGGTTAAGTATATAAGGAACTCAGTACCTTTCTTGTTCCCAGAAGTACCTAAGACATAACAAGAAAGGAATGCAGAAGTTTTTCACCTGTTATGATTGTTTTATAAAGCCCTTACAATGTATTCTTTGTCATCTTCCAAGAATGGGTCATTTATGATGGTAATGCTTACACAAGTGTGTTTTATGAATAGAAAAATCTATGTAATTGGTGTGGCATTACAAGCGAAATCCCATGGAGGTTGCACAAGATGTATTTACCTTTCTAATTCATCACTTATCTGGATTCATCTGATATCTGGAAATATTAGATGTTTAATTTGTTCTTCATTGACATATTCCATACTAAATGAAAAGGGTCCAAATTAGTACCACCCCATAATAATTATTGAGATATTAAAGCCAGAGTAAAATATGGAGTTTTCTTTCTTTCTCTTTTCATGTCTCTTTTCTAATATTTCTCCCCCCTCCCACTTCTATCACCATCACAAATTTTTCTTTTTCAAATTCCACTATTTTAATGATATTCCTCTCCTTCCTTTTTTAAAATCAGACATTTGTTATTCTCTTGGCTCTTGACTTTTTCTAATCCTGGCCAATCACTAACACACAATATATCTTTCCTCTCAATTTTTCTGCTGCCTTCAGTTGTTTGTTTTTTTTTTTTCACAGCCCTTCCCCTCTTCTGTTCTCCTGTTCATTTTACTGTATCCCTTTCTAACCAGAAAAACACAATTTTCAGTCTCTTTACCTCTCTCTCTCCTCTCTTTTAATTGAACCCTGGATTTTCTTAGATAAAGCAGTCCTTCTTGATCACCTGTCCCCACCTCTCCTCTACCACCTGGCAGAAGGATATTTATCTTGCATTCCAGTGCTTGAATTTCCAGCTTGAATTTCTAGAGCTGTTGAGGCAATAACCACCACAGAAAATTCTTAGTAGAACCACAGAAATGTGTCCAACATGACAGTCCCATGACTCCTGAAAAAAAAGAAAATCCTAAAATCAGCAGACTTGCAAGGAAGCTCTTATGATCCTGTAAGGAGGCCATTCCAGAAGACTGAAGCTTGTCATTCTTCCAGTTAGGTAAGGAGGCTAGATAGGACCTGAAAAAAGGAGAATTTGGGATGCTTTTTTTCTCTGTCTCCATGTCAGGAGCTATTATTTTTCTTCCAACCTCTGCTCCAAAGTTCAACTACCTCTCCCTTGCATTTGGAAAAAAAACAGGCAAAGGTCTGTTTCCTTCTGGGAAGGATCTGTTGCCTCCTAGCGCAGCAGAGACGGAAGACTTGCTTACATGCAACATTGGGTTCCCTGCTCCACCAACACATGAGAGACTGTATCACAGTTTTCTTTCCACAAGGCAGAACAACCTTCACAGGTCTCTCTCTCAAGTGGAGAAGGTGTGGGAAAGTGGGAACAGATGGAGCAGTATTATTTTTTCCCACAGCAAGTAGGCAGTTTCTGTTCTTTCCTCCAAATTTAGCTAGCTGGCAACTACTGCGCTTATGAACAAGCATTCCTACTAAGGCATTTGATTCCTATGCTGTGTCCCATTAGACAAGAAAAAGCGGTTTCACCCTGCTCCAGCATAAAATACCAACACTTAGGCTGCCAGGTTACGCTAGAAAGCATGAACTGTCTCTGTTTCCATGTCTTTTTCTTGCAGGTGAAGTCAATACCCAGTGCCCTACCCAGGCCTGGGAGAAGATACAATTTCTATGTGATTCTATTAGCAGTACTACTCACCCCAATGTCTTTGTGATGAAAATTAACCCCTTTAAAGAAGTTATTGAAATTTTAAACATGATTTTATGGATTTAACACATGACAACTAGTGTTTTAAATAGCAATTGTGGCTTAAAATATCACAGTGAGAAATGAAGAGACCTTAAGAGGGAAAAATGCAAGGAATAGTGTGTTTGTGTCTAAAAAGCAGCAGGTAATGAAGCAGGAAGTGACAGTGGTGATTAAACTGAGACTAGGTATAGAAATTAAATTGCCTTTTTCTTAGTAAAATTCTTTTTTCAGATTGAGAAGGAAAAGAACATATTTTTTCATTGTTTTTAGGACTTTCTAAACCCAAAATGAAGTAGAAAGATCTGTTCATAAAATGTATACAACACAATTGTAAGGAAATTCCTTTGAAGCTATATAATATGTTGTGTGAAGAGAAATTCTGATGTTCCTGGGATGAAGAGATATCCCAAACATACAACTAGGTTTTTAATTGCTGATAAGCAGCAATAGCAGATAATTTTGGCAGCCATGTAGCAGGTAAATAAATATTTCAATATTTTTGTAGTGTAAGTAATTTTGATTAATCAACAAGACTATTTGGGAGTACAGCTTGTACTTTGGAAAATATCCTATGGCTTCCCATATGAGAAGCATATGATTCCAACATATGATTCCACAGCAGTAGCCACTCCTAGAACTGCAGACTAACAGGTTACAGTCTACTCCAGGCAAGAGCCACACTCTTAAGTCATCCTTGTAAGAATTCCTATGTAAACAGTTGTGAATACATCTCTGATCACCTTTTCTCTGCTTTATAGGGGTTTGCAATAAAAAACCACCTTATTTATATGCTGTTATACCACATTATTTATATCCTATTCCTCATATGCAACAGCAAAAATCTTTGAGCTTTGCAACTGCTGGCCAAATAGGGAGTAGAAAACTTAGGAGATTAGTAAAAGAACTTAGAAAGGAAGAAAGAAAAAGCGGACTTAATTGCTGAAATTATTCCCCAGTGGCGGCTTGCAAGTAGTAGCTGATAAGACCTTAAAAAGAAAAATGGGAAACTACTTTTCAATAACTGATGTTATTGAATAGATAAAAAAGAGTAAAAATCCATCAGTGCAGGAGTGTGTGGCAAATAAGTTTTCAGACAAGTTCACCTAAAATTCCTGTCTCGAGGACATTAGCTTAAACCCCTGCTAGTGCAAGGGGATTTGATTTCCCCTCGTCTATTCCAACACCAATTTTATCACTGAAAGAAACAACAAAAAGGCACAAACAGGAATCCTGAATACCTATAAAGTGCATTTCAACGCACTTTTATAAAGAAATCAGATTTGAATCTAAACAAAAGCACAGACAGCATCTCAGCCACACTACATGGAGTCATAAGATGAATATTTATACTTACAAATGTTGGTCTGATTGATTAAATGAGACCAAGCATGAAGCATAAAGAGCTTTAATTTCAAAATAGGTATGTCATGTCCTTCTTTAACAGTAAAATGATTAGACCAATATAATTGTCTATGTCAGGTCATTCACAAAATGGTGGAATACAAAGTAGAGATTCCAGTCTGTTCCATATTCCAAAACTGGTTTTCTACAGAGCCCTTCCTTATCTGATAACATTTTCAAATTAGATCTCTAAGAGAAGATTATATCTGCCAGACTCTGTAAGCACTGTACACTAGGTCTTCTTTAAATTGTATTACAGAAGAGGAATAAAACCAGATGGGTATGTGAAAGTAGGCTTGTAGTTTTTAAAAAGAGAAGATGTAAAAGCCTTAGTTTACAATTTACATTTGAAAGACTAACATCAGAAGAGGTCTTCAGCCAAATATGATGACTTGGGCCCAGGCAGTTTCATCTGAGCAGAAAGCTAGTGGTCTGGAATAAGAACTGGATTCAGGCTAGAGCACCAAGCTTGGAGCACCAAGATATGCCTGGCAAGCCACAGCAGGAACTGGATCAGACAGAGGATGCCAGGCTACAGTTAAGAGAAAGGCACCAAGAAACAGGTGTGCTTATGATATGAGTTTGTTCAATATAGAATCATCATTAAGTTTGAGACCAGATGGAGAAATAAGGATTTTAGATGTGAAGCTAAGACAGAGTACTAGAATTGCTTTGTGGAGAAGATAGCTTCTGGAGTTCACTCACTGTAGTAGTGAGTGAAAAACAGGAATAAAAACTGCTGTGGTTCACCTGACTTACTGATCTGTCAGGGGCTATGTTAGGATTTGCCTAGTTCCTGGAGGATGTCCATGGCTGGATTTTACAGCCTTTACAGTGTATTACTGT
>VXBN01000664.1:75809-98059 GCA_013397395.1 Sinosuthora webbiana
AGTGTCTGTACAGCTATGGACTTCACTCACTGGTCTTAAAATGATACATAGGCCATGCCTACCCAAACCCTGTAAAGATTCATTACCATTTCTAACTTATTCTTTTTGTAATGGAAGGAAGTTGATGTGAAAAATTAGATGTGTTAGATATGCCTGGCAACCAAACAGCCAAATTAGCAAAATTCACAACTCCTGGTTTTATTATTGTTTTTTTATCCTTGTCTATCTGTGCATTAGCTATACTGCTTGCCCAACAGTAGAAATAAAGCTGTATGCTGGAGAACAGCCATCTACACGTTACCTATGAACACTCTGAAAATAAACACAGAAGCAGTGGGTCATTTTGAGCCTTTCTCCACGAGTTTCTGGTAGTTCTATATGTCATATTTTACCATCTATGATATACCTCAGAGAACTTGCCATTGTCACCTGGAGAACACATCTTTGTATAGCTTCATTTCCATCCCCCACTATAGGGGGGATGTGATGTCCTATAGTGGCTATAGGACATGAAAAGAACGACACTCACGCAGTTAGGTTGTCAGGGCAAAAAGAGGGCAGGTTTTTTGGGGTTTTTTTTTACGTTGATTGATATAGATTTTGTACAATGACCAGGGATTGGAGAATGAAAGTTGCCACCTCTCCAACCACACTGGTCAAACTAGAAGTCATCAATTGTCCCTCCTCAAGAAAGGTATGATAAACAATCACTTTGTTTACATGAAAATATGTGAGAAACTCCACTACAAAAACGCAAACATCAGAAGGCTGAAAAAGATCAGGGCAACACCCCACCTCCCCTTCCCTGCATTTTATTATTTCCAAAAAAGCCAAAATATTTGTGATGTTTTATGAAGCTCAGCTTGCATCCAGTTCTCATTTTCCCAAAGGAGAACTCAATTTTCATAGGTAAATAAACCTACACTTTCAATTAGAGCATCATTTTGTTGAGGGCATGGAAAACCAAGGTGGGGCCAGGAGAAAAAATGCCACAAGATGATTTTATGTTTTGAACAAACATACACAAAACTAGCATATGCTTCTAAGGACATTTTTTCTAGAAAGAAAAACACTGTGTTTGTCATTAAAGACTGGGGGATTTTGCAACCCTAACCACAACATCAAAGTCTTACGGAGTCCAACAACATGAAAAAGAAGTGTGGATCAGCTAGAGACAGGGAACATCCTTACAGACATTGAACCAGAAAATGTAATTGAAACACAGGAAACACAAAGCAGGCAGAAAGTGACAAAACAGATCCCACTGAGGACTATTCAGCTCTGCTCCCTCTACAGAGCTGCAGTCAGATGGGATGGGAGGGAGAAGGATAAAGTACTAATGAGTGTGAGTTAGGATGATGCCAACTCAAAGAGAGGTATTTTTATTTCTGAAATAGTTGTAATCTGGGTAACAAGAGCTATAGTGCAGCTTCATGAAGACTAGATAAATGTAAAATCTCAGGCAATCCTGAAATTAAGAGAAGTTGTCTTCATTCTTTTCCACCAGATCAAACTTCACTCTGGTGTAATGAAAAATTCCTGTTCCAGTCTAGCATCTATGATTTTTTTTTCTATTCCAGTTGTGGTTTTGGAACAATTATTCTTTTGTGTTTTGTCTGTCAATTACTTGTATTTTGCCAGCAATCTTGTATTTATATTGCTACTAAAGAGCTCTATACCTTTGCTGCCGCTCTATTATGAAGACATTTTTTTACACCAAAGATTTGCCTGGACTCATCTATTGAGTATCTCTCATATAGGGCCCTAGATCACTGTCTCCCTAGTGGACTAGATTTTCTGAATAAAGAAAAGCTTCTTGTTAGGCACTCTGTCTATCTTGCCTCTACTGGGAAGGAGAGTGGGAGGTAAGTCTTAACCCATCCCAGCCCTCTCAGATGGAGCTGTCTACAGGCTATATAACATCACTACATAATTTACCTTTTAGCAGTAATTTTAATTTGGATGAAGTTCATATTTTTCATGAGTTATTATCTAAATTCAAAAGCAATAGCTTCACAGTTCCCTCAATACATAAAGACTGTTACACAATTACAGAACCTATCACAGAGGACACAAGGTATTTAACAACTGTCATCTCCTAAGATTTTTTTTTTTTTACATAATTTTTCTTCAGTGAGGAGAAATCTTGACAGTGACTAATTCACAGTCAATATGTCCTTAGGAATAAATAGTTTCTCCTTTTCATAGGCAGAGTAGCCTATGGAAGGGGTTAACAGTAATCAGCAAAGAATTGTTCCATTGGGGAATGATATTAAATTAAGAACTTCTTCCATTTCTTTCCCTTCTGTAGTTACTGTTTGTTTCAAGAGAGCAGTTTGGCAGTTCTGTAACTTTAGCCTTTATTTCTAGTTATAAATCAGAGAACCATCCCCTTGTGTTGACACTTGCGACATAAAATCTGTCTCTTGCAAGTTTTTAAGTGGTCCAGTGTATGAAATTTAAGAAATTGCAGGACACATAATTTAAGGTTTTTATACTCAAGTCAATGACTTGCTTTTAACATAATGCAGACAGGATACTGAAATGTCAAAGTTGAAGGTAACAGCCATAGTAAAAATTATTTTCATTTTTCCTTTTTCAGCCTGAGACAATAATGCAGAGTCATTTACATCTAGTGTGACAAAACCCCTTTAAATATCTAATTGAAAGACCAGAAATAATCCAGGTATATACAATATTTGTGCATGGATTTGCATGTGGACTATCAATGCTCTGACGCAGATTTGTTAAAGAAGCCACAGAATTTCCCTGTTGCAGAGGCCAGAAACTGCTCAGTAGTTAAGACCTCAAAATGATGCTAACAAAGGATTAGGGGTCAGCATGGGTTTTCAGTGAGTTTTGTCCACATTGATTATGCTTTCCAAATGAGAACTCAGAATACTAGAAGAACAGCATATGTTCTTTCTGGTATACTATATCCCTAAAATATTAGTATGATTAAAGATATTAAAGAGAATGATAACTAGGATAATCCATCTGTGGAAATAAACAGGAGTTTGCTTCCAAAAGTGATGGAGGATTTTGCTGGGTATGATTATTATCCTCAGACTGCCTTGGCCGAAGGAAATGAACACTATCACTGACTGCTGGTAGTGATCCTTGGGCTCATGTGTCATTATCCCCAGCTCCTCATGGTGCCAGCCCAGTCCTTCTGCCTTCTGACTCAGAAGAGTTTCTTTGCCCTCCAAGCTTTGGATTTAAAATCCATTCAGTGAAAATAGCAACCAAAATTAGATGATTGTCCTCTCACTATCACTCATTAAATAGGCTCTTGGGTTTTGTCCTCTTTCCAAAGGATAATTTACTTGTCACAAAATCACGCCTTCAGATGTCAGTCTTCTCATTGAGAAAGAGCTGAAAGATCTTGGAGAGTGAACTGCCATTTCACTGTAAATGCTCCATAAAAACGGTATTCTGACATTGTTGTACCCATGCCACACTCAGTCTATGGATATGTGGCAGACTGACATTCTCTGCATGCTGAATTTTCTAGCTTCTTTAAAGAATGAGAGCTATTTTTAAACTTGCAGTGGTGCAAATTTACCTCTCTTTCTCTCTGGCCAGTAACTTTGTGGGCAATTACTGAGGTCAGAGATCTTACACACCTTTTCTCATCTTCCATGCAAAGGTTAATGGGCAGTTTTTATCTGGTTTTAGTGTTGCATGATGACCACAGCAGAGCCTACCCTTTGACCAGCAAGTGTGTACTCCCTGAATTTAACACTTGGTTTCCTTGGCACACCTTATCTACAGACAGCTTTATGAACCTTAGATAGAGATAATTTACAGAACAGTTCTTTCTCAAATTTTCAAAATTCAAAAGGAAGAAACAGAAAATTCTTAGATCGTTTACAAAAGAATAAAAACACAGAATATTTGAGTTGAATACTGATATGAATATGCATGAATTTATAACTCAATAGTTGCATCTCATCATGTTTCAGTGTTTTTTCCAGGTAGCATCAATATTCAATCAAATGAGAACTCAATGGTTAGCCTTTTTGAATCTCATAATTTTCATGAGGTAAGCCACTAGATGGTAAGAGATGGTTGTTTTACTCATTTCCACAAAGTGATATGTTTTCTTTAACATATCCTCTATTTCTTTAATTAACCTTTCCTCTCTGGAAGTAATTTTCTTTTCAAAACCACTAGAGCCAATTTTATATGATGGTAGTAGCATCCCTAGAACTGCAAGTGTTGTACTACAACCAATGAGAAGTAAACTTGTGATATACTCATAGCTGCCATTGTTTGCTGTATAAACACTAGATTCAGGGAAAAAAAAAAAAGGTGGCCAAATATCTGTGACATAATAGAATAGACAGAAAAATAACATCAAATATCTATAGCTGACATGCATGTCCATGGAAACCCAAGATGAAAATCTGATGCACATTATGTAATTACTAGGTATCTAGTTATGTGCAGCTGGTTAATATTCGTACTCTATACACATACACAAAAATGATTCCAGTTTTTCTACTAAAAAAATCTGGGTGTGCAAATTTATTAATTTGCTCTAGTCTTTAGAGATCTCTAGTCTCACTGCTATTTAAATTTTGGTGGAATAGAGTGGTGTGCTATCTGCTTTCTGTTGAAAAAAAAAAATGAAATTGATTTTAACAGTTTTCTTAGCTGAGAAAAGCCAAAATCATTTTATTCTGGACAGATTTTGAATATGGTACTATTATTTTTTTCCCCTCTGGCTAGAAAAAAGCCTCATGAAGAAGTAAGAATTGTTACAGGATCTTAACAAAGCTGAAGTTTCTGTGACTGATGTACTTATTATAAAGAATAAATTCATTTAATGACAATGCAAATTATCTTTTTTTTTTTTTTTCACATTTTATTTTATACTCAGCTGGTGCATCAAGTAGAACAAGTCTAAACTCCTACATTTTTTTTGACAATGGCAATTTCATAGTTGTCTTCATAGTAACAGATATAAGCAGAACTCTTCAGCTGGAAATTTGATTACACTTTAAGAAAAGTATATCAATACCTTTCTTTCCTCACAGAATCCTTCAGGTCATACTCTTGTAATACAGAAATTTATGGTACTGTTTAATTACATTATATTCTGAAGGTCTAATCCAGCTCTTGTGTATCACTACAAGAATGCTTCCACAGGATTCACTGGAGTACAAAACTACCACAAAACCAGATCCAAACATTCCCAAGCTTTAAAAAACTTTGGAACTTTTTCCAAAGTTTTGACTCAAATCCATCTGCAGTTAAACTACAAAGTAATGTCTTGGTTTCATCTTACACTGCAGTGTGTATAGTAATTATGCAAAATTTTAGCAAAGAAAATTAGGCTAATAATGACATATAAGGAGCTGCTATTATGTCAAAGAAAATACTGCATGATTTTAATTGGTAACTTATTTTAGAAAGCTATTGATATGTTTTGACATCAGTGAAAGTTTCATTCAATTTTATGTTATTGTTTATACTACTATTCCTAAGATAACTGGTTAATTTTAGGAAGACAATCGCTATTGCTGTTCAGTTTTTATCTTTTTTTCCTTGAAAACTCAGCTCACATTTAAGACATAAATACCCACCTTTCCAATTCTGCTCAGTTTTCTGAGTAGGATAATTTCTTAATTGCTCTGAGTTTGAATTATTACCAATATGAAGAAGAGAGTCTTGATCTATCTTTACTCACACAAATCTCAATCTTTATTCCCACAAAATATATAATGTATGGATGGCTTAAAATTTTATGCTCTGGACAAGGTATACAAGCAGGTAAAACCTCTTTTTGAGCAGTTTAAATTTGATACTTTCATCTGAAAGTATGAATTCATTGAAAAAAACCAGACATTAAGTAAGTATTTACAATACAAATTGAGTCTGGCTGTCACAGTTTTGAAAATCCTTACTTTTGCCAACAAACACAAATATTTGACACAGAGAGTAAGCGTATGGAGTGAGTAGGAGTAGTTTTCGGCCTGTTTTTGTTCTCCTTCTGTTATTAAATATTTGCAAATGACCATCAGTTTTTTTTCCAAAATGAACTAGTAGTTCCTGCTAAAATAACTTTTTTATGACTATAATTTCACCCATGCATAAGGTTTATATTTCGGAAAATAAAGAAGTTCCAGTGATTTATGATACTGAATGTATTAAGAAAAATCCTACTAAGAAAAAGGTTGTTGTCACTTTTGTTTGCTAGGTCTTGTTTTTTGGGTTTTTTTTTTTTTGGTAATCATTCTTTGCAGCTGATATTAGCATCCTTAGTAGAGGCCTAGCTCTCGTTTTCATGACCTATCAAAAGTCCTATCTGAGCAGCCATTTTAGATACACTGGAATGAAAAATGTGTGTTTGGTATGGAGTCATTAAATAAAGATTAAAGATATTACCCTCATCCTGTCTACTTGCCACTAACAAGAATCTGTGGTCCTGCAGGTATTCCAACTAAGGAAAAGTGTCTGTATCTATTCCAGGTTTTATTTAGAAATTACTGAATCTACAGAAAATTAACTCCTTTTTACTTACAGAGACTGTCATTGCAAATCCAAAAATGTTTAACATGGTTTTTGATTTGAAACCATTATAATTTTGAGCTACTACACATCTGCCTTAGAACCCATAGGCAGTTAAAATGCTGTGCAAGTTCATTTACAAGACAGCATTACTTAGAAAACTGGGCAATACATAGAATAATGTTATTGTATTCCTGGGTCTTCCAGAAGAAAGAAGTGCATTCATTGTAATGCAAGAATGCAAGAAATTGTTTTCGTTGCAATGGTGAAGTTAGAATAGGCAGGGAAAATTGGAGAACTGTTGGAGAAAAAGTAAAAATATTTGGTTTAGAAACATGCTAGTAGAACTGAAGAAAATACTTGCCTTGGGAATATTTTTTGACAAAATTTCAATATGCAAAAATACATGTCTATCATAACTTGATTAAATTAGTTAATTTTACAATGCCTCTGCTTTTCCTTACAATTCAATGTTCCAGTTTCTCTCAGAAAACACGTAATTTTTTCAATGTTGCAGATTAGGCTCTGTGAGATTTATGTTCAGAGTTTGAGGGTTTTACCCAAACCAAATACCTAAACCTATAATTTCACTTACAGTAATGATAAGTGGTTCCTTCTAATAGCCAGGTGATCAGAGTACTGACACTGAGTGACACTGTTTCTTATTCTCATCTGTAAAATTAGGATCATTGCTCCTACTTCATCTGATTTACTGATTAGATGTGCTTTGTAAGAATTAAATGTTCATTAAAATTCTTTGTAAGAATTTAATGTTCATTAACAGAACAAAAACTGAACACCCAGATTCTAGGGGAAGACTGGTACCTTACCTGAAATTATGCTGTAATTTATAAATTATAATTACAATCAACAGCAAGGAGAAAAAGTACACAGTACAGTGATACATTCCACTTTCCATCCAAAATCAAAGAACAGATGTTTTTCTTTCCTTTGAGGTAGGCAACTCTTCCCCCAAAACTAGAAAAAAAAAAGGAGTGGGTTTAGACAGCTTTTTCTTCTACTTAAACAAAAAGGTGTTGAACTGTTGAAAAAACAGAATTAGCAGTCTTATAAGTTCTTATGGTGCAATGACCTCTTGAAATCTCAAAATTATTTGAAAATCCTGAGAAACAACTGTTCAAAATACAAGTAGCAAGCAAAAGATTTAAGCAGGATCTCTCAAGTTGTCTTGGTTTGGAAAGACAGGTGTCTGCTAAGGAAGGCAGGAGCCTCCCTTGAAGATATAAACCCCTTCCCTCAGAATTATTATAATTTTGAAATTAAGGGGCTCTCAGGCAAAGGTGTGGGAATAGGAATAACAGTTCTTTACTAGGAAAATTAAAATAAAAATGTAGTAATAAAAAAAAAAAAAAACAGCAAAAACAACAACAACAAACAATAACAACAACAACAACAAAACCACCAAAAAGAAAATACTGACAGAGTCAGAATACAACCTTATGGCACCCTGTTGGCTGGGGTGTTGGTAGCAGTCTGATTAAATTGTGGCAGCAGCCCGCCTGGGGTGACAGATGTGGTTCTGTTGGAGCAGAGATGATCCTGTAGAAGGGTGTAGTTTTCCTCTGAAAATCTAGTGATGGTGAGATGGGTCCCATCTTCCTCTGGGAATCCTGTGGGAAACAGCCTGTTCTGGTGTTCTGAATCTCAGATTGTTATCCAGGTAGGAATGCTTGGTTCCTCCTACTGGGTGGAGCATCTCACAATGGGATGATGTAATGTTATCAGTCATGCAGTGAGCTTTAACGGCCCATGAACAGAAGATATCACCCAGAGTTATGAGGAATGGAAGAGATAAAGAACACTGACCCACCTGGTTTTAATGGGTGGTAAGAGAATACATACTTTTGGTTACATCTTGCATTGCAACTTAAGACTAGTGAAAAGCAAGAAGAATCTAGTCAATTCACTGACTATTGTGGAGAAAAAGAGAAAAAAAGTGTCCTAGAATTGGGGCCTAGGCCACTTTACTGTGAAAATCCATGAAGATAACAAATCTGTAAGAGCATTAACATGTAAGGCAGCAAGATATTTCAGCTATTTTTTTTCCAGTACAGCCAGGAAAAATGTAAATGGTTGCTTGCAAAACCTACTAGGTTTTAAGTCTGTTTTAGCAGCTAGTGGGAGCTAAGTATCACCTTCATTTTTAAGAACTCTTTGCAGAGGCCAGTACGCTGCCCTCAACTATAGTGTAATACCTACCAATAACCGTACGGTTATTTTTATAGTAGATCCTGCGGTTCTGTCTTTCAAATATAGGTCTAGGTTTTTTCTCTACTCAGATAGCAGACAGAGAAGAATGCCTTCATATCATAGCTGAGAAGAGTTGTGTACTGTGTCTTAGGCACTTCTCTTATATTCAGCTGAAAGTTTTGTAAGAAGGAGCTTACAATAAGATGAAGCACACTGCTCTGTTGCAAGGAAGTGGACAAATTTGGGCACATGTGGAAAGTGAAGAAGGTAGATGTGAAGGAAAACAGAACATGAAGAGATTACAGTATTTGGGGCTAAAATAATGTGCTCCAAATGATAAAAATTTACTTTAGGGTAGAGGTCCAGTAGCCACCTTGATAGAATTGTGGCTTGAGAACTTTCTTCAAAAGTTTATAGCAGAGAAAGTGTATGTTTGAACACAGACAAACTTTTCTCTATAGGCATCTACTTTTCATTCCTCTTGGCTGCAATACCTGTAGGGAAAAAATGCCAAAACCCCATACATATCTGAGAACAGAATCACCTCCAAATATGAGGGAAAATAAATGTATGCAGTATTAATGCACCTTACCTTTCAGATTTTATTTATGCACAGTGAATAAATATTTATGCACAGTTATAAAAAAAAGACCCTTTTATTTCAATTGTCACTTCTATTAATGTACAAATCTGAAGTAGCACAATTTTGTGCATTTTGGCTTTGCCCCAGCTGAAACTGTAACTACTATTCTATATATCTTGACTTGCTTGAGATTCTGGCTTTGAAGTTTTTATGTCCTGTTTATGTTCTCTTGTTTTGCAGCCAGACTACTTATTTGCATATGTGGAACACCCTCCTCCATTCCACTTGTAATGGTATGAAATGCAACAATAATTAGGTGCTGATACAATGTCACCGGCGCTGAGAAATAAACACTACATTTTAATATTGTAAAAGAAATGCAAATAACAGTAAGAGAGTATTCAACTAATAAATCAGAGAGATGATTCTGCCCAAAATATACAGAATCAGAATTACATTCCTGACCAGTCATGAGTGTAAAGAAATGCACTATTAATGTAGTAATCTCCTAATGAGAACAGCCATTTGAACCTTTTCTCTCATGCTGTGGTCAATAGTGAGTAAATACTGTGTAAGCTGCTTTGTTTCCACACTCAAAAAATTCCAATAAAAAAAGATACTTGTTGAAAAAAGTGCTTAAAGTGAAAAATAAAACAAATGCTTTGTTAAAGGAAGTGGATTTTTATGCTATGGAGGAACTGTCCTGTTGCATTTTACTAGAATATAAAGCAAGAAAACTAAAAGGCTTTGATTTCACATTTTAAAATATGCCAGAATCTAATAATGGCCTAATATTGTGTTTTTCTTTGGAAATGGGGCCCCAGATGCTTGAGGATCCCATCCTGAACTGCCCAGTGTTTCTTTGCTTACACTCTACCAACATAACATACCCAGAAGCAAACATGCTTGTTTCTATGAGTAGAGATCTTCTTCTTATGCTGAGTTACTTAGTCTTGTTATCACTATATTTAAGAGAATATGACCTTCTGGTACATATTTTGTTGTTATTATGCTTTTAGACATATAATACTTAGAACCCATCCAAGTAGATTCTACATTAAAGATCATGAAGTACAACAGCACACAAAACAAAAATACTGTAGTTCAGAGACAAAGCAACCACAGGCACACATACAGTCACATCATCCACAGGGTGCATTGAATTTCATTATTTGATCAATACAGATCTTCATGAATATGGAAATATAAAATAGAGAGATTATTTTCTTGTAGAGTAAAATGGAAAGGAATAATTAGAGCCCTTACTTTGCCAAATATTAATCTACAGGAAAATGGTCAGCAAACTAAAGGAAAAAAAAATCCATAAGCAATATGACACAGTATGTGATAGATTTACAGCAGGATGTGAATGTTTGAGGCTATAAGTTTGTAATGGGGAGATCATTTCTCCTTTTCCACTGATACAGTATTTCAAAGAGTGGATTATAATTTTTGGATAGTGTTCAAAATGTACAAAATTCAAAGACTGATGACATAAGTTCACTTCATCTGTGGTTTCATTTAATAGGTCCTGGCTGTATGTTTATATGTATATATAAAACTATATGCTTGTTCAGTTTATAGAAAATGTACCCCATTTGCAGTTTCTTGACTGTACAAATGATCTATTGTACTCTTGTTAAGAGTGTGAATGTCTTTGTGTGTTTACCTATCTATTAAAAAAAAAATACATATTTATCTTAGAACACTCATTATTTTAAATTTTAATCATGAACAATAACTGCAAAGTGCTTAGAGTTTCAAATGTTCCTGAGTGCTGCAGAAATAAAACCAGTGAAGGTATAGCAAAGTTTAGCAGAGACCAAGTGCTAAAATGTACAGTGTTTAATTTTGCTGTGATAATCCTTTAAAATATGTCTAATCTTCAAATCAGTTTAAATGCTCCTAAAAACAAAAACAAAATAGGAGGATAGGAGGATACTAGTTCAAGGATAAAAAAGAAGAGCAGAATGAAGTGACTCTGTCTGATTCCTCTGGGCCTCATATTCAACATCTACACAGAGACTACACCTTTTCCGTTCACTTCCCACCATATTTTGCAACAGTCCACAAATGCATATCACTGATTTTGGTGCTTATTCCAAATCTCACACACTCAGACACTTCCTGGAAGTTTGCTCAAAGAATTCTCTTCTCGTGTTACAGTCTGGTTTATGTTCCACATGAAAAAACATGGGATTTGCACTCAGAACAGATCTCAGTTTGGTTCCTAATGAGAACTGTTGACCTGTCAAAACTACACAGCAGATCCAAAACAAGATCTACAGGGCTTGAGAAGGTCATAGGATGATAGAAAGCTTCACACCTTCTACTAGACCAGGTAGTTCAGAGCTCCGTGTAATCTGGCCTTGAACACCTTTAGGGACAAGACAGCCATAACTTCTCTGGGCAACTGTTTCAGTGCCTCATCATCCTCACAGTAAATATTTTTTTCTAATAGCTAATCTAAACCAACTCTCTTTCAGCTTAAAGCCATTCCCTCTTGTCCTGTCAGTTTACAATTTTGTAAAAAGTCCCTCTGCATCTTCCTTTTAGACTCCCATTAGGTACTGGAAGGCCACAATTAGGTCACCTTCTCTTTTCCAGGCTGAGCAAACCCAGTTCTCTTAGCCATTCCTCACAGCAGAACTACTCCATTCCTCTAATCAACTTGGTGTACCTCCTCTGGACTCACTCCAACAGGTCAGTTGTCCATTTGGTGCTCAGGATTGTTCAAAAAAAAAATACATTGAAGGTTTTTGCTTCCTGAGTCCCTGTCCTGCCATCCATACACTCAAGAGGTGTGGACAAGAGGTGTGGAGAGAGGTAGTCACAAAAGACTGAGGCAAAAAGGTTGTTGAGTACCTCAGCCTTCTCCTCATCTGTGATTTCCAGTTTTCCAACATTGATTATCAGGAAGGTTGCCTTTTTTGACCTTCCTTTTTTTAAAATTTAACATACCTGTATTTTTTGCATCACATGCCAGCTTCAGTACCAGCTTCACCTTGGCCTTTGTCACCCCATCCCTACACAACCAAACTTCCTCTCTATGCTCTTCCCAGTTTACCTGTCCTAGTGTCCACTGCCTGTACATTTTCTTCTTTCCCTTTAGTTTGACAAGTAGTTCCCTACTTGTCCAAGCCAGTCCTGAGTGTTAAGAAAATCTCAAAGTTTTACAATATGTGGCCAGTCTCATATGCAATGGTGTTTTACAGAAAACACAATAGACTTACTTATGTTTATTCTCTCTTTGGGAAAGATCACAGATTTACCTCTATTCTTATTCGAACCTTCTAAAAAGCTCCAGCTATTGGAATGATTCTTTTGAGAATATCAGTTTTCATCAGAATAAGACTATTTCTTCCCAAACTGTAGAAGTTGGAGGAAACAGCTTGAAAGCTTAGAGTAGGGATTTTGGAAATCCTACAATGTCTACATCAATTTAATTAATTGAAGGACTGCTCATTTTACTGAGCAATGAATGTTCAGTCTGAGTTCATTGTGGATTTGTAAATTCTCTTTTGCACCACACGGTGTTCCGTACACTTTTTATCCTGAGGCAGACTGTATATTTCCTGTTGAGTCAGAGGAATATTACCACTTTGAAGCAGTTCGTTAGCACTCTCCAAACGAGACGCCATTATAAAGGTGGGTGACAGATGGAAATACTGACATGCCTGTATCTCAGCTCAATTTCCTGAACATTTTGAAAAAGGAAAGTAAAAAGCAGTTGGATATTAAGTAAAAGTTTAAGAGAAGTAAATTCACTGTCACTAAAAATACAAAAGGGTTTTAATGTGCAATATAAACTGAAAAAGTAGAATTATTTTCCTTTAGAATACACAGTCTGTATAATTGGAAAAGCAAGTAATTTTTAAGACTGTGCTGCTTCTAAACAGTAAGACAGTCATCAAGTTAGTTTCAACAATCTCTCCTGAGATAGAAAGAAACCAAAAAGAAAAAAAAAATACAGTTTTTGATTCAAAAGCATACTATTTAGAACTTGGGAAGGAAGGATTTTAAAACATAAGCCACACAGAATAATTAATGTATGTTGATTTATTTTATTTTGGTTTATTTGGTTTTTTAACTCTGCCGAGTATGGCTTTAGCTGCTGCTTTTACTCTTCAGGAAAACCAAACCATAAAGGAAAACATTTTAGGTGACAATAGTAGGAATTCCTTAGAGGGTGAAAAATAATAAAGATTCCCAAATTTACAGCTCTGACTACAAAGTGACACACCTTTTCTGTAGTCTGTAGGAACAATATCTACTAAATGATTAGATATCAAGGCTTTTAGCAAAGAATTTCAGAAAAGCTTCCTACCTTCAGCCATGTGCATTTCAAGGTTTTGGGGTTTTGCCTTCACAAAAAGATGTTTTATCTTTTTTCCTTTGGCCTTGTGTTCTTTATGATTAGTGAATGTATTTCGTCTTTGAAGTATCCTAAAGGCAGGAAAGACCTCTCACAAAGTTTCTTGCAGAGCTCACTAACATGCAGCCTATAACAGTCTCAATGCTTTTTATAACTTAAGAAAAAGAACAGAAGATACCTCACAAAATAATCAGTAGCCCCTTGCATTAGTGTATTTACAAATGTAAATTCTTAGCCCCTAATATTTCCTGCTATGCATCTTATCAGACAGCAGGGTACTAAGGTCCTGAACCAGTGACATGGCACAGCAAAGACAGAGACTTGATCTGGGGAAACTGCTCTGTTCCCAGGCCCTGGACTAATGGGGGTGGGAGTCTGAAAAAAGCACTTTGCTTGGGGGAAGGAACAAGAGGCATTACAAAGCAGATGCTCTCAATCTCTAAAAGAAAGCTGCCATAATCAGTATATAGCATTCTCTCAGTCAGTCCAAGGCTTTACGGGGGGCGGGGGGGAAGCTCAACAGAGTTCTTTTACCTCAGTGTATAAAAGTAAGAGGATTGTCAGACTGGATAGGCAGGAGTCTGTCACTAAAATTTATTATTCCAGTTTAAAGTAAAGCTTTGTTTAGGTTTTAATGAAAGCAAGAGAATTTTAACAACAGAAGTACTGTTCTTTCTTTCTCTCCCTTTCCACATTCAGTTCCTTGGTCCCTGCACCTGCTTTCAGTTTTGGCTTCTTGGCAGTGATGCTTAAAGAGACATCAGCTGGCAGTGGCAAACTGTTAAAAGCTTCCCTGCAATGCAGCTTTGCAAATGCCAGCCATTTATTCATTGGTGCATGCCAGCTTAACACAAGGTTTCTTTTCCTCTCGCTCTCAGGTTTCAGTTCCAAACAACAGTAAGCAGTCTTGAGTCATGGCCTAGCTGTGTGAGTATCCATTAAATGCGGTCACTGCTATCTGTTGTCGTAATATTTTGATCCAAAGGGGGTTGCCTAGAATTTAAAGTATAGCACTGTTGCTTCTTTGCAGACATAGCTGTTGGACCACAAGTTTTGTTTTATTTTAATGTTTTGTTCTTTTAAACAGATGGTAGGATAGCTAAGCTGCTAGACCCTGGAATTATTTTGTTGACTTTGTATCTCTCTTCTTCTGCTTTTCCAAGTCCATAATGCTGCTCTGAAAAAAGAAATACAGAAAAAAAAAATTAAGACAAAGAAAGTGGCAAGCAGCTTAAGTATTCAATTCAGGCTGACTGTTTCATGCTGCCTTAGAGATCACAGTTAGGTCTGATCTGTGCCCCAGTGCAAATTCAGAGCTATTAGCAAAATGATATTCATTAGACTGAGCTCAGAATTCTATGTGTGGTAAGATAAAAGATTCTCCCCAACAGAACATTTTTCAATTTATTGCATCACTTCAGCAGAGAGTCAGAAAATGCTACAGATGTGCAAAAAAATTTGCACGGTATATTTTCTTTGGAAATTTCAAGTTTGTCTTTAATCTGTGTTTTCTGATGGTTTTTCTAGGCCATCTGGGAAGATAAGGAATGTGATTTTCATAGTTTGAACTACTGAAGCTTTTCCCTGTATTCCAGGAGCTTTCTACAAGTAGTTCTGGGTGGGAAAGTGTTGTCTCAATGCTGTTAGCATAGATAGGTTAAAAAAAAAAATTTCACTGCAGTGACATTTTGGCATGGGAGAGAAACCAGAAGCCTTCCAGACCTTTTGATCTCATGTTCTCTTCCAATAAGACCTGAACCTGTTCCCATTTATCAAAAAATTTATATTGACTTTCACCAAGACTGGGCCAAGACCTTCTGCAAAGGAGTTGGCAAAAGCAGTGTACCCTAACATTTTGAGTCAATAAAAGGGGTGTTGTAGAAGAGTTACAATAAACCCATGAGGAATAAAAGCAGTGTTGAGAGGGAGGCTGGGAAGAAAATAAAGGGTTCAGGTAGTTAGCGCCAGTATGATCAGCAGCTATATCACTCAGCCAGATTAACATTTCTTTATAAAGCTATGAAAAAGCTTTAAAATAAACAATGTGGTCAAAGAAAAGACATATTACTATTCAAAGGAAGCATAAAGCAAATGCATCCTAACTTCTATATATCTACATTTGTGTTTGAGAAACTGTGAGCTTTTAAGATTGAGAAACCTAGCAGCCTACAAACCAGTTGTACTGGAAATTCTTGACATGTGTCTTTCTGTGTTTTAACTCTGGTTGCTAATATTCATGTGCCTTCTTCAATATTTTAAGATATTTTCCCCTTATTTTATGTAAAATCAGTCATTAAGCTTGAAGGGTTTGGGTTATACCATCAGGATGAAGGTCCATGAACATAACAGCCAGCTTGCTGGCAAATAAGCCATTGAGCTTTGTTAAGTATATTCACAGCAGAAATAAACATGGTCCTTGAATCAATGTAAGTGCTCTCTGCTGCCCAGAGCAGTAGCACAAAGTGATTTGATGTGAATTCATTCTCTGAAGGATCAATTGCCTCAGAGTAGAAAAAAAAAAGAAAACAGAACAGCTTGAAAAAAAAAAGGCTTTTATGTGGATCCTGACCAACACAGAATGGAAAAAAAAAAGAGCAAATTTAAACAGCTTTTATTATGAGGTGAAAAAGGTTTGAAGTTGTAAGCTACCTTCTGCTTGATTTCTCCATATTCAGAGGGAAAAAAAAAAAAATTATCTTTTCTGTGGACAAGAAAGGTATCTGGCTCCATACCACCGAAAACCTCCTAAACCTGGTTTTCGGCCAAGTGTTTGGGCCACAAGAACAGAGAGGTAGGATGAGAGCAGTAAGTACATTTCTGCTTGCAGCTTTGAATTCATGTCTATGGTCCATTTACCCTAGGACTACAGGACCACTGAGACAAAGGATACAGAAAACAAATATTGGGAATCATGATTTTCACTAAACAAGATGGAGAAGAAAGGCTCTAGCAAAACAGAGACCTAGCTGTGTTTACACTTACACGTGTTTCAGAGATCTAGCTGCTCCAAAATAGAGCAGTAGTAAGTGTGACATCCTCGTGGTTTTGGTAAGTTTATTTTGTAAGGTAGATGAAACAGATGTTTTTCTTGCTGACTCTGAAAAATAGAAATAGATTTCATAAAAAAGAAGGCTTGGTCAAGTTTGACTTTGTACCAGAAGAGATTGGCCACATGTTTGTTGTCCTAGATAAACCCCACATAGAGTCTCCCGAACAATGGCTAGCTTTGGAAACTCAGAGGCATCACAGAAAACCTAAAGATTTGACTGAATTATTAAGAATAAATGTCTCTATTCCATCTCATAGCAGCTTCAGATATTGAATGGAAATGAAAGGCCTCTGAGCCTCCATAAACAGATGACTGGAAAACAACTTCTTCAGGCCCCAGTGGACTACATTCCCCAAATTCACACTATTTTGATCTCTTCAGCCCATGTCTGTTGTAGGGCTTACATTCCTGACTACTTCTGATCTCACAGAGCATGAATGGCTCATTGGCACATAAAAGCCCACAGCTGAATTCACATCTATCTACAATGCCTCTGGTGAGGTCAAGAAATCAAGCTCTTCAATGATAATTTTAGTAGTAATATATCTTTCAATAGCAGTACAGAATGTGATTGTAGGCCTTAACTCTTTACGCAATCAGAATAAAAAAATGCAGCAGTTTGGCTACACCTGTTCTTTTGTTTATCTTTTTAATTAAAGACAAAGCAGCATGTTCTGAAATTTCCCCGTTATAATTGCTGGCTATAAAACCAGTTGTACTTAAATCTCAGTCTAAAATAGCTGTAGTAGGTGTAGGCCTGAAGAGATGATCTTTTCTATCTAGTGAATCTAGAAGCAGAATGCAGCTAAAGGTAAAATCACCTTGGGTAGATAAAATATATAAATTTTCTTAATGTCTGCTAATCTTAAGGAAGCTAACTACAATTTTCCTGATAAAATTCCCTAAACTTGCAAAGTGAAAAAAGAGGAAGCAGTCAGTTGAGGTTCCATTACCTATGGTAGGTAGGCTAAAGAATGGAAAAATCCCCAAAGAAATACCAAATTATTAATAAATTTTAGAAATCATACAGGAAAAATCCACAGAAAAATGCCATGGAAATGGGATGTTATTATCTGTTCTTCTGCTTTGGGTCTCATATTCTGTGTATGGGATGTAGATTTATTTAACAGGAAAACAAAAATCAGACAAATGCATATTAAAATGTATGTATATGTACAAATTATTGGCAGAACTATTGAAACACTTTTAAAAGACTCTCAAAAAACCCCAATCTTCTCTCTTTTCTTACTGAAGATATTACTGCATTGGGTGAGACAGTTATCCAGGACTTCCCATTTATTCATTTCAGTTAACATATAAAAATTTAAAATCAAATTTATTCTGGGTTAGGATGGGTTTGTATTTAATGAAAACTTTAGAAGACGTTGAATTTTCAATCTGCAATTGTTACATTTGGTGGAAGAAAAAGACCAAAGAGGAGCTTGTGCAAGAGCACCTTCCAGAGTAACACTGAACTCCTAAAATGCTTTGGAAGAGAGAGAATCTGTAATAACAGCTAGCATTACTAGATAATAACTAGTTACCAGATAATAACACTTTATATCTGAAAAGCAGCACGCAAAAGGAGTGGCATTTAGAAGAATCATAGCATATCAAATTAATCTTAATTTTTCACTGCTCAAAACCACATGCCTTTGCGCTGGTAAAAACTAAAAATATGTGGACAGGCAATGAAGACTCAAATGGGCACTTGGAAAAGCAGTATCAAGATGAGACATTACTAAAACTTAAAACCAGATATGTAACACTACCATATTTTGTGAAATGAAACACTGTTTGGAAAACAAAATTTTTCAAACAAGGAAAGAAAGTTTTAATCAAGATAGAATGTTTATCAGCTTTTAGATACTCAGTGAAGTTGTCTAACCTTTAAGTATTACGTACATTTCAATCAAATGTGAATCAAGTGAAAATCAAGTGAAAATCAAATTAATCAGTTTTTTTCTGATTTCTTCATCAATTTACAACACAAATTGCAATATGTCATCAAAAACCACTATGGTTTGAATCCATATGTTATGGTATTCACTTCTTCTCAAATGGAAGGCAGGGTTAACTGGGCATTGCTAAACAGCTGGCACGTTTCAGCCTAGAGGTGGTTACACTTTAGAACAGGCTTAAAAGTAAAACATGATGCAATGCTTTTAAATAGTGCTTTTAAGAAGGCTCATGAGAATATTCATATAATAGTGGGTTTCCTTTCCAGGCACCTAGGTTGGTACCTTAAACGGGTACTAAATTGTTCAGATAATTTGGCAATATACACCACTAGTACTTGCACCCATTTGGAGCATGATGATTAATCACATGCCAAATTTTCAAGCAAAAACACATTGATTTAATTCAAAACACATTTATAGTATTTAATTTGCATGTGCATTCCATCTACATTGATAACAGCCTGACATTTACATAGTACTTCATCTTGAACAGTCTTGAAGAAATTTACAGCTCCAGAACAAGTCAATCAAAGACAAGCCACACAAACAGATCTCCCCTTTTCTGTGGGTAGTTGAGGTGGGGGAAGCCAGCTGTAGAGCATTGGATTTCGTTCCTGAGACTGAAGAACCCTGTACACTAGATATGATGGCTATGCTTGGAAAGAGCATAATGAGAACCCACATTCCTTTCCTACAATATCAGCAGGGAATTCGCAGCAGTTCAGGCTTGCTGGGGCCTCAGACGCAGCCCTGCCCTGATTTTTACTGTATGTCTTCCCCTTCCACTCAGATCTACTATTACACTATTGCTGCCAACCTGAAAGGAAGACCAGACTACCCTTTTTCAAACTGCTGATAGTGTGATGCCGGACATCCACCAACTGTACTCGTCCTCTAGCCAGAGTGGTAGGGCCACCTAAGAGACCAGGCCATGTCCAGCCTCTTACTCTCCCGTCTGAGATCTAGCAGATTAAACAGCTTTCATTAGCTCCTTTCAAGACACCCTGCTTACATACCTGTTCATTCTGGATGTTTTTAGTTTTCCAGATCAATGACTGTAACCCTTAAAAAAATATGGAATCTCTACCTGGCATTTTTAAATGGCCTCTGTAAAACCTTTCTTTGCACATGGCTGATTTCTCAAGGCATTTTCCTTTCCCTTTGTTTTTACTCCACTGGGAAGTACCAGAGGATGCAAAGTGATAGCACCATACATGTTCATGCAGTATTTTGAAAGAAAAATATGTCACTTTTTTTTTTTTTTTTTCTTCCTGGGGTACCAGGATATTAGATTCCTCTCTATTAGATTTCTGAATTGTTGCATTTCTGTGTCAGGCATGGACAATTCTGCATCTTACTCTTAAATTTAACTTTCAAAGACAGTTGAAAAAAAAGCTTCAGTTCAGCAAGCAATCTATCATTTTTCCATGTAACAAAACCAATCTAATACTCAGTGACCATATGCTTTTTCAATCAAAATCTCTTTTTCTCTCTGAAAGTGCATTGTTTTCCTGTGTTTATTACAATAATAAATACAATGTTTTGAAAGGAAAGCAAACAAGAGATATTGCTGGTAAATAAGCAAAAACTAATTTCCACCTATAAAACTCCTGTAACTTTGGATTGACTACCTTACCATGAGAAAATGATTACAAAACATCATACTGGAAGGAGGTTTAAAAGCTGGTATTTTCAGCTCTTTTGGTATGACCCTAGAAATATCTACTTTATTTATACCAGATAATGCTTCCAATTCTACAAATCTTGGGGTTTCTTTTTCCCTTTCATTTACCTGATAAATGACTATCACCTCATAAAACCCCAATATCTTTCAGTTCATGTTCCCAGCACTGCCAGAATCATGCTACAGAACTCTGCATGCTCAGGAGACCTGCCAGCTAGAGATAGTACCAGCTGTCCCTCAGGAAGAGGAGTGCCACTGTTCTTAGAGTGTTTTGCTTTGGGTAGATTTGGCAGGTCAAGGTGGGTCTCAGAAACCTGTAAATGAGAAAAGTAAACACAGTAGATGGAAGCCAGCCTTAGGAAGTAAGAAGGGCAATTTTTCTATGAATTCTCCTTTATTACCCTTACTTTGTTATCTCAATTGGATTTTCCCCCGTCATTTCATGCAATTAAGGTGTGCATATTGGTTTTTCTCTTGCATACACTCCTTACTGATGAAGTTTTGGTTTTAGAGAGAGAAAAGGAAAACAGTTGACTTCATTTCCTGAATATGTAAATACTGATTAAAAACCCACTGATACCAAGAGAAGAATTCTCACTGTCTTAAGCCAGCTCTGGAAAGGACAAAAAATGATCTTTTGAACAATCAGTTCATGTTTGCCATCACACTCAGGATCATACACTGTATTCACTCATGAGTTTGTTAGAATTGTCTGTGTAGAATAGAGTTCAGTGCAGGATGTCACTGCAACAGAGCACAATAGAGGGCATTAAATTAGTACCCACAGTTGTCCAGTAAAGAAATGTGCCTGTGTGAGGCTTCCCAGGCTTCTGAGTGAAGAACTGAGGCATTACTAACTGAATTTATCTGGAATGGAGCACGTGCAATCTTTTTCAGAGTTGTTGTTCCAAATATTATTGACATGAACTCTAAGCTCAGAATCTGAATAACCTGATAAGCAATAGCTGCATTTTACATTTATGGTGGTTTTAGATTATGGATAAAGTGCTTTTTCTATAAACATTGGCATTGACACAGCAGTGCAGTTTATCCAGAAGAAAAGCTAGAGTTAACCTTAAGATAAAACAAAGGCAAGGAAAGAGAAACCAAATATTCAGGCCCTGAACAAGCCATTATCTTCTTTAAATGTGTATAAACTTCCATGAAAATTACTGATACACAAGCAGCAGAAACTTGGCCTTTTTAGCCTCATCTTGCAAATAGATTGGACAGCTACTTACAGAGATGTAATTAGTCATGAGAACAAGTGAATTTCATTATATTTGAGTAATTCACTCTCTAATCTAATCTAATTATCACTGGTAACTGCAGAAAGTTCTCCTGCATACTTCTCTACTTACATGAAACTCTACGCATGGGGAAAAAAAAACAAAACCAAACCAAACTGGATGCAGAGCAGTAAGGAGAACAGCAATATGCTCTTCTCCCTGGCAGGCTGGCAAATACCCCTGACATCTGCTGTATCCAAGAATGAGACAGTGGTTAATGTCCCTGACCCTTCCAATCTTTGCTTCTTCCTCCTGTTTCACACCTTATAGTGGGGTTTCAGGCGCTTGCTAACTTTATTAGTTTGAAGACTTTAACCTTTTTTTTTTTCTTTTAATTTATCAAACACCATAGTTGGTGGGAGCCTTCCATCTTTTCAACAACAAGACACACATGCAAAGTGGAGAAATAACAGCCAAAATCTGGCATGTGCAGAAACAGTGACTCACACATGCATTCTATACTTGTTAAACACACACATTTATAATGTTATTTAATCTGTTTTTATGTACATTGGATAGTGCTGTAGGCATGCAAGTAGTCATTTTAGATGTAGAGAGAAGATGATGTAAAAATTACTAGGA
>VXBN01000664.1:98343-142635 GCA_013397395.1 Sinosuthora webbiana
TGAAGAAGATGGGGGGATGTCCAGGAGACATGAGGAAAAGACAGTATCTCTGCATTGAGCTGACTACTTCAATAGGAGAAGATGGAGAAATGCCATGGCACCCCAGAGCAACACATTTGTCTTGCGAACCTCTTGGTTATAACGGTTTTCTTTTTGTTTTTCTCTTTACTCCCCCTTCCCACATCTATCTCCCACATCTACTTTCTTTTAGCAAAGGAGCAGGCATATAATATCAATTTTCACACCATTCTTCAGCTTTTTCAAAAAGCAGGAATTTCTAAGAAATGAAATCTGTACAGCTCCAAGACCCCCCTGTACCGATCTCAAACCATCTTGCTCAGATCCCAGTCCTCTCTGCCAAGGTCTATGACCTGCCAGGACACCCAGAGGGATGCTCTGGACTCCAACAGATTCTTATGTACAGGCACAAACACATCTACCCTTTCCAAATAGAAAGGAGTAATTTCAGTTTCTAGCTTTACACAGCCCAGTCACGTCTCTGTCTTGTGCCTGTGTTCAACCATTTCCGTAGTTACTTTATTTAGGTTTCCACCACAGACATCAGGAAATTCAGGACACTCAGTATGTAAAACCAAAATTACACTTGCTTATTCTCTCCTAAGGGTGCCTTCCTCAGCTTGTGCATCTTGTTTATGCACATTTTATTTCACAATAAGTAAGCACTGCTGCTCAGCTATGCTGATGGAATATTGATTGTCTTTTCATCTCTCCCTCTTCCCTTTTCTGCCACATCCTCCTCTTCCTCCCCTTTTTCCTTTTTCTTTTGCACTTGCTATAGGAAAGAAAAAAAAAAAAAAAAAAAGGAAACAAAAAAAAAAAAAAAAAATGCCTTTGGGATTCCTTAAGTCTCTGTTGGCAGGACTCCTTGTTTGTAGTGCAGGTGTGCAGGAGACCTCCTCCATGTAATCACCACAGCAACCTGCCTGTCTAATCTGCTGAATATAAAAAAGAAATAGAGAAAAGCCATCCACCCCCTTTTACTCCATCCATGAGCCCAACAGAAGAATACCGTTTCCAAGCATTCCTCATAATTCTCCAGCCATCGCCCAGGCAACAGCCACAAGGAGCTGGGAGACCCTGTGGAGAGAAAGCAGTCCCTGCAGAATTCATTCCACCACCAGCACTGAATGCCTCCCTCCCCCACCTTATGATTCTCTGTTCTTTGCCCTAAACAAATGTTGCATGCACGTGCATGCACACACAGACTTGCACATGCACAGGTTAGACCCTTGCATGTGGCTTCATACCTTCCCCCTTTGTACCAGGTCAGATCAGGAGCACATGCATTTCATCACCCTTGACTTCATGCAACCTTGTGTTCCCAGAATACACACAGGGAGAGGCCAACAGAATATTTCAAAGTTGTCATTGCCTGAATATTTATTCTAAAATGACCCCATGTCCCTTCTATTGTGTCTTTTTTAATTATTCACTGTGACCAATAACAAGGTAAATGTTAGATCTAACTTTGTAAAGTTCAGCCTCCCAAAGGAAAAAAACATAAGTTTTACATTACACGGTATTGTTGAGCTCATATGGCTCAGCAGACAGATACTGCAGTGATAGACACTTCAGAAATGCCAGCTGGGAACTCAACTTAAGCATTTGGGAGAGGTTATAAAACGAAGGGATTGGAAACCTTTGAAGGTATTTAAATCTCTAGCCACCTTTCAGATGGGCTGTTCTGCTAGAAGTGTGTTTATTGTCTAGAGAAAGGATTGGTGAGAGAATACTCCTTATCAAAGCTCGTGGTTTAAAAAGCAGTCCCTTGCAGTTTCAGTTATGACAGCTGTTTCTGGGATATGAAGAGATTTTTCAGACTGTGGGCTCTCTATCCACTGTATCCAGCAGTGAAAACTCCCATTTGTCTTCCCACCATCATGTTGATGCAGCTGGGTTTGACGCTGCTTACCTCAGCACTTTTTTTTGTTAAAAGACAGAAGGCTTACTTGTGATCCCAGCCTTTTCCTATCATATGACACTCAGCTGGTGGTTTTGGTGACTTATTTACTGGCACTAACCCAGTAAAAACAAAAATGAAGTTCACAACTAATAAATCCTTGAGCCCAGATAGCTTCAGCTACATTAGTAGGATTACATCAAACTGTCCAGACTGATACCAGTGTTCCCTGGGAACCTGAAATCTAGCAAGTACAGTGGGGGTGTCTATTTCATTCTCACTTTAGCTGGTCTTTGATAATGTAATATACAGGACAGCTAGGTGTACAGTGCTAGAAAGGAGTGTGCATAAAAAAAGAAGTTATCTTCTTTCTTGTTGGATTTATTTGGACACTTCTAGTAAACTAAATAGTATACTGTAGAGCATAATAGCATCAACTCTGCCAGAACTGGGGAGACTGGAAGAGGATTTCCATCTTTCTCAGCTGCAGTGAGGGACATCATTATACTGCAGATGAAAGGTCAAAAATGTTTAGATAATGCAAATCTGTGCTGTCCTCTACTGCATACAGGCTGAGGTGAGTCCCCTCTGTAACATTATAGGAAGCAAAAGCATTCCTTCAGTGTGCTGATGATAACATTGTTTAGCATTGCATCCCTCTTTCTGATGATCACTGTAACTTCCTTGCAGATCTGACGTGTAATATTTCCATCAGTAACAGGGCTCTGCTCTTTAACCCTTTGACACTGCTCCCTTTAAAACCTTTCCACGCTGCAGCTCAGTGGGGACAATGTTGAGCAATTGTGCTTACAGCAAAGAGTAACTTTGTGAGTTCTATTTACTTGTAGCCATGATTCTTTGACAATACATTTAACAATCCAGAGTTTGGTAGTCTAGGATGTAGGACTCCATTAGGCATGTGTTATTGTAAAACAAGAATTTTATTTCTTTTAGTAAGAAAGTAACTACACAAAATGCATCAAACAGCCTAGCTTTTTTGCTCTTCAGCATGGTTTACCACTTCCTTCTTCTTAGCAGAAGTAACTAAGATTACTTTACATGCTATTTAAGAACTGGCATGTAAGTGACCTGTTCTCCGTGTTTTATAAAGAAAAAGTTAAAGACCCACTGTTGCACAGAGAAACTCTTCCTTGTAGTCTTAACATCCGCCCAGCAATGGACAAAATCTGAACATAGTGCTGCTGCCATAGAAATGAAAACATATGTGTCTAGCAAAATGATTGGGAGAAGAAATGAGGGTGTGCTTGGTACTCAGCTGTGTCTTCTAGAAAGCTGTGTGTGAGGTATGTAGATGAGGTTTCACTGAAATGGAAAGTAGTGGAAGAACTCTAGGTCTGACATTTACTCTTAATGATAAGTGTTTGATAAACCAAGCATTCTGCCACCCTATGTCATCCACTCACCAGAGCAAAACATGAAAGGATTAAGAAAAGAGAAAGTATGATGAAAAGAAGGAAGTTTCTGCTGTTAAGCTTGGCAGTCAGGAGGCAGCAATTCAATGCCAGTGCTGCCACAGGTTGCATGTATGACCCTGGTCACAACAAATCACTTAATCTTGCATTGACTCAATTTCCCATCTGCAAAGTTGGAACAATTCTTTGTCAGACTTTTTTTTTTCTTTATTTTTGAGCATAAATTTAGTCTTTTGTTTATTTAAATTTCATGACAATGATTCGTGCTTATATGTCTACAACACTGACTTACAGATTGGAATTTTTATTTCTTATGTGATATTTGCATAGGACAGAAATTTCAAAATTTAAAATTAGGAAATCTGTGCAGCAGAAAATAGGTATTGTCCTGCAATTAAAAATACAATACATTTAGAAAGACATCTTTCTTCCATATGGCACAGTTAAAATCCTAACAATTTGTGTGGTTTCCAGGAATCTGGAAAATTGGAGTATAGGTATGAATTAGCTTACTGCAAAAGCAGAACTCCAAAAATCTGAAACAAATCCATAATGAATTATTTAGAATTCCTGCTTAACTAAGCTCTTAAACTTCTTGAACTTACTTTCTTTTGTCTGTTTTATTTTCACTCAACATTTAATCTATCTTTGGGATTCAGCTTCCTGGAGATAAATCAGGGGTTTGTGTTCTTTTAAGCAAAGGGAGAATACTGATTTTTTTAATGATTAAAGCAATAAAAAGACACGTTCTCATCTCTAGAAATAAGCTGTGTACAGGATGTTATCAGCATACACCTACATTTCTTAGGTGCTCAAAACTGCATGTTCCCCAAAGGAGAGGTTTTTTTAACTCTGGTCAGCACAGCTGCTTCAGACAAGCCATACAGTTGTCTAATGATAGAAAATGTTTTGGTAAAATAATTGTCAAAAAAACCCCCCAATTTCTCTTTAACATATATGTTACTCTGTAAATATCAGCATATTTGCTGACCACTGCAGATGTCCCTCTATCTGAAAAAAATCAGCTCTCATATATTAAGTATCTTTGTTATTTAAGTGTCAAGGTATAGCTATATTTTTCTGAGTATAGCAGCCTTACACCACTTTCACAAAGGAGAGTCCTCATTCTACCTGTATACTCCTTTATGATTCATGACATGAAAGACCACAGATTTGAAGTACTGCTTGCTTTTTATGATATAAAGAAAATGATGGTTCCTATAACACTGATAATAGTCCATCCAGAAAAGCAGAAAATGTTATATTTTTTCTATCATCCAGCATTCAGTTGTTTTCAACTACATTATATTATACTTCAATAGAGATAAAAGTGCAGACAGGAAATAAACCTGCCATACCCTCATTAGGCAAAAAGTTCATAGGCTACAAGGTCAGTGGGGATCAATGTGCTCCTCCAGGCTGACCTCCAGCCCAAACTCACACCATTAGCCTTCCCTAGAAGTCCTTGATTAATTGCATCAGGTCATGCGCTTGAGCTGAGAATAGAGGATTATACAGAACGGTAACTTCAAAATTTCTTTGGAAGCAGACCTTCAGTTCTATGGATGTTTTGTTCTCCTATTTTTTGCTCTCTTCTGCTAGAAGATAGTCCTCTTGACTTTTTGTCTTTTCCTAATGTCCTGACTGTAGATTTAATTGAGAATCTGGACTCAGTGTTTCCTAAGTATGGGATCTAATCAAGAGAGGCTTCACTCAAGTCCAAGTTCAGTGATACATCGAGGCCCAAGTGAACCCTGTAAACCTTTCCATCTCTTATACCTTTCTTAGGCTTAAACAGACCAGAAGAAAACTGCTTTATGGTGAACTTTGTAGGTCATTCCCTGCACTTGGAGAAATATTTACAATATCCCTGGACAGTAGAACTTAGGTGACAAAAATGAAATAGTAGTACATTAGACTTTTCTCTTCATACATTTTGCTAGGAAGAAATATGCTTTAGATCTAGGTGTACTAAAACCAGCAGTCATTGAATCACTGATCCTAAATAAGTCACTGCACCTAAATAAACACTGACAGTGTACTCAAAGGAGAACTATAACTCTGCACCTGCAATCACTGCAGGTCAATGAAATGTCTGCATTGCCTGGAAGCTTTGTTTTCTGTCAATCACAGACAGACAGTAGTGCATTTCTGCCCATAAATGCTTATTCGGTAAAAACATTGGTACAGACAACAAGCATTTAGGGAGGCAAAACGGAAAATATGAGCATAATTAAACAAAAAAAAAAATCCCCAAAACACTACTACTTTATATATACAAACTCCCAATAATTTCTGAATGATAAAATATTATATACATAAGCAGAAGAGTCAGGATAGAAAATACATATTTATGCATAGCTATTAACTACATAAGTGACCAAATTCTGACACAGGTAGTTCCCTAAAAGAAACTCCTTGTCCAGTATGCAAAGTACAAATAACATTTCTTTAATTTGCTAAGGAAAGAGTAGAGATTTCTTTCTCATGTCAAATAAATAGAATAAATAAAAAAGTCAATGCTGAGCTCTCTTTTTCAATTATTTTTTACTATTAAGTCTACAGAGGTTTTACGGTGCGATTATAGAGATAAAATTCTTTAGCTAATATCTAAGCAATACTAAAGAGCTCCCTAACATTTGTCCCACAAGAATCCTCTGTTGAGATGTACCTGCATTACATTTCTCAGTTATCTTTTGCTGTGGGATACAGAGCACGCTTGTGATTAAGGAACGTTTCCTACTTAAAGGGGATCATATTAAGTTCTTAGTTCAATGGCAAAGAATTCCTGTGCAGTCTTGGATATTTTTCTTGATCTCGCTGAATACCACATGTCTATTTGCACCAAGACTTAGTCTCACACCTTGACTCTGTTTTTCTTTATTAGACTATAAACCATCAGGAAGTTAATTGGATGGGTAGTAAAAGAGGGCCCTTATCTTAGTCAGGAATTCAAGACAATAGAGTGGCTCACATTATCAGTGGCATTGTTATTACTAGCATGATTGCATGGTTGTTTAGCTGGACATCACTGAACCATTACTTTGCCTGTGGAGACAAGTACTCCTCCCCACAACAATCTCTCTAGCTTTATTAGAACATGTTTTAAGCTTACACGGCCCTGTCCATACCAATGAGATATCAAAGATCAATATGAGTCAAAGGCTCCAGGTCTGTGAAGCTTGTTTGATGTTCACCAAGAAATACAGTAAAAAGAATTGTAGGCAGTCCCTAAAAACCTTCCTCAGTCTTTTAACAGAAAATACTGATATGCATTGAGCTACACTTCCTCTTCAAATCTGCATTAAATACGTTACCCTACATTTTATCACTTCCTTTTCTTTCCAGTCTCACCAAAGGAGATTAAATGGATTGTAGAGCTCGGAGCTTATGTTTTTGAACATGATCCATGAGAGTCAGTGTGAATTTTCCATGGGAGCAGATAAATATTAGTAAAAAAAAAGCTAGGTTAACAAGATGGTGCAAGGATAGCATTCCATTCAACCTCCTGTGTGATAATTGGTGTAGAGGAAATATCTGTATGGATAACGGACAACATAAGGTACACCATGTACTAACCCTGAAGTCTAGCTCTATGAAGTCCAGAGAAAGACTGGATTGAGGACCTATCTCTCAAAGGATTTGAAAAGCAAAAAGCAAAAAGTAACTAGGTTTAGGTCTGAACAACTCCATTATCCATTTCAGGAGACAGCAGAGAAAAGCTGGGGGAAAAAAAAAAAAAAAAGAAAAAAGAAAAAAAAAGTTTATCTCATGAAACGTAAAGGTATTATAATTGGTTGTTGTCCATCCTTCTGTCATCCTTCTGCCATCAAAAACATTTGCTAAGGCACTCTAAATCTGTTGTTTTCAAAGTGTAACTCTTCACCAAAAGGAGTCAGGAAAAGGCACTATGCAGAATTTTCTGCAGCATTAGAGTACAACTACTGAATATTGAACTATACCTCTAAATCATTAGGTCAAGGCACATTCTTAAAGAATTTTATCTTTAGTCTTTTCTGACCATCATCCCATGTAGTGAGTATTTGAAAAAAGCAGATATACGCAAGATGTAAATTTTCCAAAATTAAACAATCCAGTGCAGTTGGATCACTGACTGATCAATTTTCCGTATATCTTTTCAGCAATGAAAAAGTGCAAAACATCTTAAAGGGCTAAATCATTCTTAGTAATGCCTTCATACCTACAGTAATGCCTTGTGCTCTCTTGGTTTTCACTACATCTAACCATGTGAAGTTAGTGGCATGTGTGCTTGCCTAACAGTCATTGTCTTTCCAAAGATCCTACAACAGAGTAGTCTGGTAAAGGGATAGGTCTCCAGTTGTAGTTCCTGTTGTATTTGAACAGCAGCAAGGACTAATCTACTCGTTCTGTAACTAGAAGCATATGAGATATGAGGTAAGAAATATGAGAGGGGTACTGTAGCTCTATCTGTAGTTAGAACTCATTTTCAGTGTAAAAGTCACTCCAAAACATCAGCAGAATTTAGGCAGCATAGCTACCTTGTTTTCAACAGCCGCATCCTGGAATCCTTATAACATCTTGTCCACTAACAGGAGTAGACATCAAAAATCATTCACTTCTATTCACATATTGTCTCCATCAATCCAGCAAAATGTCTTTTGATTCAGAAAAACAGGCTAAGACATTAAATATGTCACTTGTCTAGAATTCCCAAAGTGCATGTTCAACCTAGTCTCCATTAAAAATAAACAAGGATACATGTATGCCTTCATTCAGCTAGCAATTGCAATAATTTGAGCAAAAGCACAAAAGATCCAAAATGTATGTCATTAAATTCTTCTGTATCATGAAAATATTATTAGCAACAGCATCTGATCCTGTGTGCTTTGCAGTTTCCTTAGGTACTGTGGGATGGCATGTAGTTCTCTCTATTGTGAATTGAATATATATTTCCAAGTTGGGTTCTCAGAGAGAAAGTCTTTGTGTCTTGACCAGGGAAAGGACATTTGCACTATTTATTAGAAATGAGAGGTGAAAATCTTACTGAGCTGTACTGATCAGAGGATCAAAACAAATAAGGGAGACCAAGTGAGTGCTTGATTTAATAGATAAGGGCATTAAAGTTTCACAGCTTTTCAAATATATGAGCCCAGTCTGTAACAGAATATTCAAATTACTATCTGGAGATGACCACACCCAAAAACTGATGCAATTTCTGAGTGCAAACCACAAATACAATGTGCTCTCTTGTCCAGGCTTGGTGTGGAACATTTAATTTGAAAATATTTTCCCTGAATTCTTTTTATGAGTGTGGTCCTTTTACTATTATGCAAATGGAGTTTGTGTTCATAGCCAACAAAAAAAAACTTGTGCTAAGCTTTTTCTTCATTACTTTTCTTGCACCTAGCTCTCTTTATTTTCTTTGTGCTGAGTTATGCTTCTCATCAGTCACAAGAAACAGCACTAAAGCAATAAATTTTTAAAAAGAAATAAGGTAAAATAATAAAACATTTTCTACTAAAATAACCAACACCAGCAGAGTGTTCATTAATTAGATAAAAATGTGCATAGCAGTAAATCACAGCAGAGAAAGACAGTGAGAGAAAAATTTAAAAATCTCACCTATACTTTTTAATTCAATATCCTCTTAAAATAGAACGAGATGTTCCGTAGGCAAGTTTATACATTTCTTATTTGTATGATGGGCTTTCTTGAATTATTATTGTGCTATTATCTTTTTCTCTCATGAAAGTAACAACATAAGAGATGGAAAAAGAAAATATTGCTGTGATCATATTGTTCCTTTAAAACAAAGTACAAGTGAAATTGGAACATGTTTTCTTCCCAAAAGATAGCTACTCCATACTCCAGCTTTATCATGTGTTCCTTAGAATTGTTCTCTTTTCTAAAAATTGTAATAGCAGAGTGGTAATCCTTCCCATGCTGGAAAATTCACAGCCCATCCTTGCTTCTGAGAGTATGACAACCTTTGGAAGGAGGCTAAGCCTACTAAACTGAATGTTAATATTTGGCAGGTTCTACAGGATTCGTGTTTGGCAAGCAAAGTATAGTAAAAGATGTGGCACTATTTTTAAACATATTTAAAAATATAATTCCCTGAAGACTAAAGGGTCCTGTGGGGAATGAGGCCCTGAATTAGTTCTTCCCTTTTTGCAGAAGACTCAGTTTCTAAGAATGAGTTCTGTTTTATTAGTGTGGCAGTAGACCCTGTTTTGATTCTGATTTTTCAGCTGTCTGCAACTTCCTGTGCTAGAATTGTGCCTGGAAAAAAACAAAATAAACAAACAACAACAAAAAAAAAAAACAACCCCCCCAAAAAAAAAACAAAAAACAAACAAACAAAAAAACAAAACAACAACAAAAAACCAAACCCCACCCCCCCCAAAAAAAAAACAAAAAACAAAAACAAACGAAAACAAACAAACAAAAAAAATCCAAATGGACTCAAAGAAAAGGAAATGGGAATTTTTCTTTCTTGTGCATCTACTCACTTGCAGAGCATGGGACATTAAAAAGTCTTTGATTTACATTAAGTTCTACTTAGCAAAACTAAAAAAAAAAAGTGTGCTATTAACACTATTCCTATACAAAATCCAAAACATGTACCAACTACTAAGAGAATTAACTCTATCCTAGCTGAAAATTATCTTTCCCAGACAGGCTCTTAAGGCTTATCCACAGGGGAGTAAGTTGTTTAGCTATTATTATTTGAATAGCTTTCAGGTCCACTGATACATCGAGGTTAACGAGATGGTTCAACTAAAAATAGCCTTAAATACAAACAGTGGAGGTGTGGAATTCTGTATTTTAAAAAAAAGGTTAAGTGTCAAGAACTGTCTTGCACTGTGAAAATCTAAGACATGGAAAGTTAAGGCTAGAATTATGTCAATTCAAACTATTGTGGAGGATAAATAAAAGCACAATAGGACAAAGTAAGAACCTTAGCTTTGGTTTTCTGGCTTCAGCCTAGGGCTCATAAGCAGAAGATTAAGATTCTATTAAGATTGGGGAACAGAAAGGAATGTATACATTTTAGTATTCACTTTACTGTTCATATTCACATATCATTCACATTGTAGCAAACAATTAAAAAAATCTATGTACAAAAAATAAAATGCTTTTGTGTCCCTTATTCTATGAAGCCCAAATGTATACAGATATATAAATTGGACAGGTTATCCTCTTGAAGCACTCACTTCTGCTAGGATATGGTCCTTCATAAAATCTTACATTTTCTCTATCTATATATAGTATATTATTCTCACCTATAAAACTGAAGATAACTTATCCTCACACAAAGCTAAAAGTAGTTCTCTCCCAGACTTATATTTGATATGGTTTCTGTTAGTATTTGGTAAATATGCTCTCATTAAGGTTTTGGAAAAATATCCCTGACATGATAAAGAAAAGAAAAAAATGCAAGACATAGCTGTTTGCAAAGCATATTAACTGCAGCAACGTGAAAATTTGCATTAGTTAAATATGCATACTTGTTTCATAAATGTACAAATCACTGACTATGTAGGTCAGTCAAGGATGCATGGCCAGAACGTGAACACAAACGCAGCTCCTGAGGTAATGGTGAGAGTTCTCAGAGAGTGCTTCTTACTCTGTAGACACAAACTGAAAAAATCGACTTTTTTTGGTGGTTTGCTTTACAGTACATGATGGCAATATTTTTCAAACACTTCTATAAAAACAGTAGGTATATCCTTCCCCCAGAGTCTGCAGTTATAAACATTATACTGCCTGTTCACTGCAGTGCTTCCATTTACTAAGCCTGGGGAAGGTTTGAGAAATACTGAGTGTCTGTGTCAAATAACAACAATTCTATCTAATTTCAAGTGCCCCAAATAATCAGCACTTCTAACAAAACCATGAATCTAGCAGCTTCCAGTTTTCTGAATATGAGGGGTGCATCACTGGAAGCTTGTTTCCAGCTGTTGTACGTTATACACAAGCATTCCACATCATGGCTTCTGCAGCAGTTACTTATCATGTTAAAGACTGCTCTACCCCAATCTTTTTCTTTGCTTCATTTAACCACATGACAAAGCTTCCTGTTCAAGGGCCATCCAATCTTGTATTCTATTGTTATCCCTCATACACGGCCCCCCAGCTTGGATCAAAGTCTTTCTTTCAGCCACACAGGTGCTACTTTGCCCACTCCACGGTCACCTCCCAGTAGCCTACCTCAGTCCCACTCCTGCGATATTTAGAGGGGGCTTCCTTCCAGAGTTATGACTCCTGCTCTTCTCTACCAGCTATCTCTCCTTTTACTATCCTTGAGGGATTTCAGATCCCTCTACTGTTAATACTTGCACAAAGAGCTACCACAGAATCCAGGATGTAGCCCAGAATTCTCCTGTAACTGTGTACAGATGGGAAGAAACGAGAGCAAGAAGGTGATGAACATGGGACTAGCTCTTCTTCCATTTTGTACAACTGTGGAAGAATATTTCCACTAAAATTACTCAAATTAAGTAAATCATGCTTAACTCATACCATACTGAGTTTTGGGAGAGGTCATCTTCTTGCTTCCTCACTCCTATAAAGTGTCTAGAGTTGAATATTCTTGCAGGCTGCATCAGACATGGTTCAGTAAGCAGTCTTCTCTCCCTAAAAGCTTTCTGTTGTTACTATTATCAACACTCTTCTTTTCTTGATCATATGACAAAAATGGCACTCTCCTGGATGAAATATATATTAATTTCCCTATGGAAGAAAAGAAAAAGGCAGCTAAAGGATCATTTATCACAGTAGACTAGTAGACTACAGCATAAGTATTGACTGACTAGTTTTTTAGACAACTCTTACTTTTTTCATTCTTTCATTTTCTAGGTTTTTTTAATCATACAAATTCTCAGCTAAAATTCCTTCCAGAGTTTTCTAAAGGATTGAAGCACATACAGTGAACATTTACAACATGAAAAATAGTGCTAAACAACAAAAAGCCATTATTTTATTTTTTCCAACAAACTGTTCACTTTATCCTCTGCAATCTCATTGATAAAATCTGTTTCTTCTACCTTATGAATCTAGTCATGCTCACAATTTGTGATCCCTCTGATTCCCACAACATTTCTCCTTTAAATTCCTAACTGCAGTCAAAATGCAAAGCTTAATATCCCAGCTGTTTGAGAAACTTTACAGGATTTCTTCAAATAGATGCATGTTATAAGGACATTAATGTTTCAAGAATGAATATGAGGATATAACAAACCTTGTTTCTAGAATAAACACTACATTGATTGTAGAGCATTAAAAAATTAATGATTTGGAGATGTTTTGCCAGAATGTGATACTAAGCTGGCTATATGCACTGAATGGCCTTTATTATCAAGTGTGTAGTGCTTTTGCTATGAATTCATTGCACATGCACATGCAAAGAGGATATTTTTTTCCTGGATCAAAATTCACCCAAACAAAAGAGTCTTTCCAGCAGAACTCAGAAGACATTAATCTATTAGAGTAATTATCTTTATGAATTTTTTTTAATCTTTTTCTTAAAAAAAAAAAAACCAAAAAAAAAAAAAAAAAAAAAAAAAAAAAAAAACCAAAAAAAAATAAAATAAAAAGGAAAAAAAATTAAAAAAAAAAAAAAAAAAAAACACACAAAAAAACTCCAACAAAATTACATACTAGAGGAACAAGAATTGAAAAAGAATACTGAAAATCTTGGTGCATAAACAAACTAAATAGGTATAGCATTTTTCTACTCTGTTGTGCTTGGGTAAAACTGATTTGGTTGAACTCAAGCATTCATTAGCAAACTCTCTTTCAAACAGAGAAAAGGTAAGAAAAACTCAGCCTCTGCCTCTGTATACATTTAAGAATATATTAAGGTCATTTTTTCTGTGATATCTTCATAACCCAATTTTCTAGCCCTCATCCAAAAAATTATTTTTCCACAAGATGGTCACAAATATCACCCATAGCTATAGTACCCATATCACCCATAGCTACAGTACCCATTCCTAAGCGTTTTTACACTCCACAATCCCAAAATTGTCCATTACAAAGGTAAAATAATTGAGCTATTTAAGCCACCTGAGTGGATTCTAAGTAGATTAGAAATCTATATGGTGCCCAGTACCACAGATCTGAAGTTTTCTGTCTCATTTTCCTCATGATCTAGTACAGGTTAAGGACTTGCCTAAGTGTGCTCTTGTTAATTTAAAAATGGAGACATTAGACCTGTACAGTTTAAGCTACCTGTCCAAGTTCAAAAAGGATGTTTGCATTAGGAGTAGAACACAGCTCCTGCAAATAGCAGAAAAATATCTTAACTGACAGATCGTCCTTATCTATGCTCTGATTAAAGTAGAAGGATCTATATACTAACAAGTTTGTTCTGCTCTTAGACACAAAATGTCTTCGGTAGCTGTAGTGGTTTTGAAAGCAAAACAAATGAGAGGCTCCAAGTCAGAGATACAAGTTAATAGGAAGAAAAGAAAAAAGGTAAAATAAAAATAGATGCAATAATACAAAAGACCACTGACAGTGTCAGAATACAACCTGATCAGGGTGATGGAAGCAGTCCAGATGAGGTGGTCTTCCTGAAGCAGTGATCCCATAGAAAGGTCTGGTAGCTTGAGTCCTCTGGAAATCCAGTGGGTAAGGCCCCCTCTGGTATTCAGAGTCTCAGCTTATATCCAGGCTGGAATGCTTGGTTTCTCCTTCTGGGCGGAGCATCTCACAATGGGATGGTGAGTCATGTGATAAGGCCTGATGGGCCCATTAACAGGAGATAATCCAGAGTGGGGGAGGCAGGGAGCACTGCCTCACCTGGTTTCAACAGTTCAAGATGGTGATAGAATATACTTCAACCTGGACAGTAGCCTTTCCTATAGATATAAAAATATCTATACATCTTTTAAATTTTGATTAACCTCAAGGCATGGTATTCTACATGCAAACTAGCAAGGATACAAGACGAGAGCAAGAGCACTTTTCAGTACTGCTTTGTCCATTTGGATGTCAGTCAAGGAGCCAACTGATACAAGCAGCAAATTGAAGTATGTGCATATGGGATTCCTAGCTGCCTCTCCTGCCCCAGCATCAGTGTAAGTAACAGATTTCAACAAGCTTCTAAACTAGGCACATCAAATTAATTAATAGTTTTTTTTAAGGAGCTGAAGTCCCAGGCCTTCATTGTCAAGTTTGGAAGACAAAATGAGACATCAAGCCTGACACGTGCACTTCAGTATCTAAAACACAATGTATTTTAGAAGCAGATTACTTACATGTGCAAATTTTTCATAGTACAAGAAGTGAAGAACAATGTAGAGATTATAGAACGGTTCACTTCCCATGACCAAACCACAAAAACAAATTTACAGGAGAGGCAGTATGACATGCTGTCTCTCAGAACACCTGCACCTTCTGTGTTCCTCAGAAGGAAAAAGTTTATTTTCCAGCATGCTAAAGAACATATTTCTTCCATTTTAGGTAACCGTCTCAGACACTGACATACATTTTCAAGGAAAAGGCTGCATCCGTTTTTTTAAACATCTCACTTCTGAAATATTTTGTGTAATTATATACAGGAAAGGAATTAACATTTCTAAATATTGTGCTTCCAAAAACTGTCTTGCTGAAAACTGACTTTGGTATCTTTAATTTGGACAGTTTAATTTTTTCAGCTGCATAGGTTTTGTGAGGTTTGCTGTAGAGGAATAAAAGCACAGAGGGATTTTCAGTCAAAAACACAGATTCTACTTCTGTTTGACCTAAGGGATGGTGCTTTTCTTCGCAAGCAGCTCCCCTAACATTTAAATCTGCCCAGAACTAATACAGTGAAAACAAAGTTGGAACCAAACATAATAGAAAGAGGAATGTGAAAGGCAGAATCTAACTGCAGCAATAAAATTGGAATCTTCCTTAAATTACGAGCAGTATTCCCTTAAGGTGTAATTTACTTGAAGCTTACTGACAGGTAGAATAAGCATCAGTACTACACTGGTGTTTTTTAGGAGAGGGCATTTCTTAACATGGCCAGCAGGGAGTTTTAAGAAGAGTTTTATCACTCAGTGATATGCCAGAACCAATAGCCAAATAGGTATTTTTGTCTCCAAATTTGTACATCTGTCTTAGTGAGCACTATGTCTGGACTCTGTCCCGAAGAGAATCAATCCTGAAACCTAAAATGCAGAGTTCATCCTGGGAGTACAAATATATAAGCACAAGGCAGTAGCGATGGTAATTTGAAAATGGATTTCCCTGTGTCATTCAAGGTTCCAGTAATTATCTACTCAGATTAATAAAGTGGTGGAGCATCACTTGCATTGACACAATTTGCAAGTGGCATCCTTTTTTAAATGCTATGATGGCAAGAAACATTTAAAGACTCCATTTACTTGTTTATATCCACAGTCATTGCAGGAAAGCATCAGCTAAAGGGCAAGTACAATTGCTCCTATGTGCACAGAAGTATTATTGAAATCAACAAAGGAATGGGAGCTCACATTCTCCCTGGAAAACAAAGTCACAGAAGGTTTCTCTGGCTTCCATGTCATCTTCTTGGAGTATTGTAAATACTCTGTCTCCTTGATTACAAACCTTGTAAATCATGCAGTTAGGTAGATATGGTGTCCATGGTTAACCTTAAGGAATGCATAATCAAATCCATCCAGTAGCATATTCCCTGGCTGGTTGTTGAAACAGTAATTAGAACTGGAAAGAAGGTGCTCTATTGCTGCAGATCTTCTTCATTTGACCAAAAATGCCACACTGGTATGAGCACGTACACTTTGGCTTATTTCAAACAACCATTGGCTTTAGATGGAGATTTTCTGTTTTAGAGTTAAATCAAGAGCCAATTAGAAAACTGTTCATTAGAAAGTCTGATAGCTCCTTAGCTCCATAACAGCCTCACCTATCACAAGAAATCATAAATAAGATCACAGGCACAAGTTTCATTGTCTGGTACAATATATGCATAAATACACCCATCTTATTCAGAATGCAACCTGGATAGGATATACCTAGATGTTAATCAGGATTGCACATAAAATAATGTAAATCTACAGAATAGCAGCAGTACCCTAGCTACTCATCCTTTTCTTGGTTTTCACTGTGTTGCTTCGGTTTGTGTCCTCAAATTTTTGGTTGTATGAGTTCCCAAAGTTTAAAGAAAAACAAAACACATTGAACTTTAGACAGAGTAGGAGGTTTATTTACTTTTTTTTTTTTTTTTAATTTCCATTTCAAGCTTTTTGCACTGACTCTGAGAACAAAGTAGTCTTCTAACACACAAAACTGAACACTAAGACTTTTATATCAGTATAGGTAAAGCTTGAAGAAAACAGCAAATATCACAGTTCTTATTCTAGAGATCAGATATTATGGATTTAGAGCTTTATAAAAATTTCCAAAGAGGTTTCACATATGTTTCCTATATCTAATGTAGAGCAAAGATGTGGATTTTACTCTGCTGTTGGGAAAATTCAGTTTTCAGAGGTGAATTTTTAAAACTTTTTTTCCCTTCCACTTCCTCATTTCTGTTGCCACATAAATGCTTCTTATGTCCATCGTGAAATCTGTGTAGTTAATTCATAAAGAAAACATCTTCTGATGACAGTTCTGAAATGGTACCAAACTATATTTTTCTCATGGTTTAGGAATGGTATTCCAAATTTAATTATTCCTGTGTTGGAAGTTTTGCCCTAATGGGATGGAGCCACTGTGAGATCTTCCTTTGTGCCTTTATTGCATCATCAGCCTCACTACAAGGTTGAGACAATTGAAAGAAGGCGACAGCTCACACCTGCCAGCAGCAGCCGAAGATGTCCTTGTTACAGGGAATTTTAAAAACTTTCTAGCCAATATCACATTGCTAAAGCTCACAGACAATTGTTCTAACCAATCACTAAAAGCACACGTACACCTGCTTCAAACAGTGCTCGCTTGTATGCTTTCCATTAACAACACACAATATTCTTATTAAGGTTAGAACCTTCTACTATCTTGCTAGGCATATTTTTCTGCAGTCTTAAGGTCTGTCCTAGCCAAACCTAAAACTTAAACTATTGTTTCATGTGCTTGCTTGCTGTACTATTGTAACATTTTCTACTTTCAAGCTTTGCAGCTGCAGCTAATTCTTTCTTCTGCTCTTTCTGTTTCTGGGGGCTGCTTTCACAGCTTCTGAAAGTCTTCCTACCTTTAGTATTTCCCACATAACCCCACCGAAAAGAAAGCCACAAACTGCTCCCTGCTCCCATACCTCCCAACCTCCCCTCCTTCGAAAGGGACAAAAGGAAAAGATCAAGAGTTGAGATATGGAACAATTTACTAGAATCAGCAATGATATAAGAAAAGAAAAAGTAGCAAGCAACAGTGTTAACGGAAAGTGTACAAGAGATGGTGATTTGCATGCAAAAATACCCACCACACCTGACCTGACAACTGCTCAGCAATGAACAGTGGTGGATGAGTTCTCTGCCCCACCACACCCTGTTTCACCCAAAGCCACAGCCCTGCCCCCAGAAGCAAGAGTCACTCACTCCTGCTGTGGGTAGTAAGCTGCATGGTATGGAACAACCCAGATATGCCTACATGCCTCAAGGCTCCACCCCTCATGGCTACTGCCAAAAATTAATTCTGTCCCGGCTGAAACCAGAACAATTCCTAATCAAAGTTATATCTAGGATCTTCAATATTACCAAAATAAGCTGAAATCAGAACTTTGTCCAAGCTCTAAAATAACAATATTCAGGTTGTCCTTCCTCTATCACATTAGTGTCGTCATACCTAGGAGGATCACAGGTCCATCTATGCAACACTCACAAAAAAAAACCCCATCATTTCAAAACAAGCAAGTCCCAGCCAAGCTGACATCAGCTGAGGTTTTAGGGAATCTTGATGGGTCCCTTTTTTCCATCCATTCATAATCAATGAAGACTGACTCCAACCGACTGATTGGCTCATATTTTGTAAACTGAAAAGCAAAAAATGGTAGGAGGAAGAGAAGAGTTAAAAAACAGGATACTTCCAATTTTTTCTTTACTTTGCAGAAAAAGATTTTGCACATGAGAAGTAAGTGACTTCTAGTTTAAAGAGAAATAAGTCATCTCCATCTAACACCAGGATACAGCCTGCGTATGTGAGCCTCTTCCATTGCATTCTGCTGACAAAGGATTTGATAGATGATGATATGGATGTAACATCAATGAATGTCCTACAATAGAGAAGAAACCAGAAAAAGAAGATATAAAAAAGGAAGTTGTTGTCCATCATTTTGCTATCCTATTCCAATTATTTATTATATAAATTTTCTTAATCAAGGTGTGAAGCATAATTCAATATACAGAAAATATTCATCATGGCTATGTAGAACCAGAAACCTGGGTTTCTGACATCTCATCCTGCTTAATAACATCTCAGAGTATTCCTTAGTTTTCCTTAGAGGAATATGGTACACAAGAGAAGAAACAAGCCACGAATTCTCACAGTGACTAAAGTAGCCAAAATCATCTAGTTTTTTACCTTACTGTACTGTAGTACCTCTAGCTACAAAACACCAGAACATAAAGGCATAGCCAGAGTATTATGGAGGAAAGGGAGAAGAGTTTAGAAAAAATATTTGGGCAGAACTATGGAGAACATCTTACAATTCTGACAAGCTTTCACAGCTTACTTTTTTTCCTATGCTAAAATCACGAGCAGATGTGAGCAAATGCTCTGTAAAAGACTGAGCTGCCACCTTAAATGGAAGAAAAAATGCAAAAACAACGTAAAAGGCACCGCCTGCAATACCAATATTGTAAGAACAGTTTTGAGGAATTGAAAGGTTTGGATGAATTTCAGGAGAACTTCTTAAATTGCAACTGCTTCTTTGAACAAAATGTGGTCCACAGAACTTAAGGTACCCACTTCAAAATATCCTCTTCTGTGCTAAAAAGCATATAATAACAATAGAGTTAGTAAGAGAGGACAGCTTGCAAAGTTAGCACTCTGCAGTTATTCTTAAAATAACTGACTCTCATTTGTTTTTCATGCTCTGTCCAAATAAAGCCTATAGATGAATCCAGAATAAATTTTTTACCATCAGTACCATTCTTCATCTTGAAGACTGAGTGAATCTGAACAAGAAAAGGGGTCCATAATAGGGAGACATTTTCAAGGAAAGCACAATTAAGCTGTACCAAGAGTTTAGAGAGTGGTGAAAAGGGAGGAAAACACACATATTCACAACCATTCAAACAGGAAGACCCAATTCTTGAGCCCCTCTGGAAGGGCCAATTATTTAAAATGAGACCAAGAGACTATGTTTAATGGTAAGCACTGAGTTTCAAAATGCAATTCCGCTGACTAAACCACTGGCTCATGTCGTTTTGTGCCTGGTGATCAGCACTTTTTGGGGGAGTGACAAACCCCGGGGTCCCGAGAGTGCCAAGCAGTTACCATGGGGTTGGTGTAGAAAGGAGCAAAATGGGCCTCATGTGCAGTCCGAGGATCATTTATTAAAGCAATATAAATTGTAACATAACTCGAATGCAAAGCAGGAGTGAGGACAGAGAGCCAAGGCAAGACCAGGGGTTTTAAGGGACAGAATCAGGGTGGAGTTTGGGGTCAAGGGGCCAACAGGGAGAAGACCAGGGAGGGACACAAGGTGAGGTTTACTGAACACAAACCAGCTTGGAGGATAATGTGAGGAGATTTATATAAACAAACCAATGGAGACTCAAATAATAGGGGATTCCCCAAGGGGCAGTCCAGGCAGTGGTACCAGGGGAGACTGACAGAGAACATTCCGGAATATCAAGGAAGACTGACAACCCAATAGGGTGGACACAACCCAGAGTAAACCACCACCACAGGGAGGGTGAAAGGGAACAAACCATATGTATTAAAACACAAAATTATATACCACTTCAGACTTAGTTTTCCTGCTCAGTACTGGATTTTCTCAGTCTGGCAATTTTTTTACAGTATTCCTTTAATTTCTCCAGAGCCAGTTAACACAGTTTGTAGTGTTCAGGACAGAATAGAATACAAACATAGTTGCTTCTCTAAATGAAGCCTAAAGAATCAGGATATCTGGGGAAAGTGTGGCATGTGTATCTACAGAAAAGTTATAAGATTGCTTCATTTTTCATTGACTGCTAATTTATTTTTGATTATCAGCTACTCAAGAAATTTTGTTTCCAACTTTTAATATCCCAGTCATGCAGCAGCAATGTTTCATGAAAAAATACTGAACTGAGAACAAACCTAGGTGCAGATCACCAGTTCCTATAATTTGTATTTGCAAGCCTTTCATTTTTTTTCCAAGTCTGCAGCTAACAGAATCAAGCATATGGCAGTACTACAAGTTTCTCATCACCTTCTGCAATTGCAGTAAGGGGTTTAAGGAGAAAGCTCAGTAAAGAAGCAATGACTTCTAAGCTGCTAAGCCCACATCAGGTCAAACAAACCTGCACATACCTTCTGAATCAGTCTTGTCTCAAGGCTAAGGGGAAGGCATAGAAATACTTCTTTACAACACAATTTGGCAACATGTCAGGGATGTCAAGCCATGCTCTCACAGTTGTCAAGAATGCTAGTTACCTGAAGCATGGTGCAGATTGATGCAGCTGCCCAACGAGCAAGACTTTGAATCAGGCAGCCCTTACACAAGTGGCTCTTGAACCCTGCTCTCTTTACCAGGACACAGGCAGTCACAACAGTCCCCATGGAAGTGAGTGAGGCTGGTCTTGCTATGGTGGTTCAATAACCACGCTCACAAATGCCACCATAAAATTCCCAGGGGTGGGCCTGCAATGCAATGAAGGATTTACTGACAGAATGCAGTTAAAATAACCCCTGAAGCATAATCCCAAAAGCTTCACCACCAGAACTTTTCCCAAGTCTACTTTTCTCATGAAAAGTATAAAGAAGAAGGAAGATTTTCAGGAGGAACAACAAGAATAATCAGAAAAATAAATGTTCTTTCACAGCTATTCAAGTGTCTTTGGTTCTTCTTAATGCAACATTTGTCATCACAAGTAAGGTTGCACAAACCCTGAGATTAATACATTTGGGTATTAGTATTCTAATGCCAGTCCAAAGTTATTTACTGACCTTCAACAAGGTGCATTTTTTCCTTTTTTTTTTTTTTTTTTTTTCAGTAAAATAGAAATAATTTATATAAAAGTTAGGAGGTTTTTTGTTAGTGTTAATAAAAAAATTGAGAATATAGAATAAACCAGGTGCTATGAAAAGTGTCATTCTACAATATACCCCAGCCTTGCTGTTAGATGATACAGGGAGCGTGAGAAAAAAACTTTTAGAGATCTTCCTTCCAGAGCAGAAAATTACAAATAATTCAGCTAGGTTCCTGAGACAGCTCGTAATCAATCACTAGGAATAAAAAACCAAACCAAAATTTATAAAGTAGAGTGTAGTGGTTTGAAAGGAAAAACAAGTGAGAGGTTCTAAGTCAGAAATACAATTTAATATGAAGAAAAGAAAGAAAAGGTAAAATAAAATAAATGCAAAGAAATACAAAAGACCGCTGACAGAGTCAGAATACAACCTGATCAAGGTGATAGAAGCAGTCCAGATGAGGTGGTCTTCCTGAAGCAGTGATCCTGTAGAAAGGTCTGGTAGCTCAAGTCCTCTGGGAATCCAGTGGGTAAGCCCCCCGTACTGTCTTAAACCCCAGCTTATATCCAGGTGAGAATGCTTGATTCCTCCCTCTGGGCAGAGCATCTCACAATGGGATGATGAGTCATGCAGGGAGTCCTTGATGGCTCATTAAACAGAGATAACCCCAGAGGGTGTTATCTATGAGTCATGGGCAAGGCATCTGATGGGCCATTAGCAGAAGATAACCCTGAGGGAAGGGGTCCAGGAAGAGCACTGCTCCAACAATTGAATTCACAGTTCATTAAGATGGTGATAGAATACTTTGTGCACATCCTACACCACAACCCAAGACTAGAGTGAGAATCAGCAGCTGTTTTGAAAATTCCCTTGGTTATTCCCTCAGGTCCTTCCCAATTTGTAAAAGTCTAGAGTCTGGGTGTACTTTCTATCCTGGTTTGGTTTCCACAAAGACAACATTTTAATCATCTTAAATGCCTCCATGCCATTGTATCTATTTTGCTATTAAATGAAAGAGATGTCTCTTCTACACTTACAGAATTATTGAGACAGAAAAGCACAAGTGCAGAGGCAAGATGAACTATGCAAACAAATCCACTTAAATTTCTTGTTTTCCTTTGTTAGACATTGTCACACAAGGGTTCTATATGCCTATAATATATAGAACTATATTCTAAACTAAAGATATCCAGTATCCCAAATAGCTAAATGTAAAGAAATTCACTCATTTTTTTGCAGCCTTAGAGAAAAGAACACTGGAATCTTTTTTCCTCAAGAAAGTTAAAAGGGAAATTTGTAGGCTAAAGGATCCTGATCAGAAAAGCAGAACTTGACAAAACACAAGAATAAAAAGAATCATAGGGTACAGAACTGGTTATCTTCTGAAAAAGAGTCAGTGCAGAAGAAAAGCTGTTGTACACAGTCTACACTCACTGAATAGGTTCAAATATAATTTATGCTGCTATGTGATTCATCCTTATAATCAACAGTGAAGAAATGGGAGTAGGGAGAAAAATGAAAGGTTTTCATGGTGGGTATTTTTAACAGAAAAAATAATCAAGCAGTCTACCAAAAATCATAGCTTTTCAGTACAGGAGAGAACATTAAAGGAGAGAACAGTAAAGGAGAGAATTTTATTTTCCAAACAAGAAAAAAATTCTGCAAAAAATAAATAGTGCCTATGAATATTTTTTCCTGAAACTCTCACTTCATTATCTTCATAAAAACAAAAAAATTGTAGAATTATCTTCAGCCATTGTAAGTCTGTTTCTTTCTAGCTGCAAACGGTATAGAAATGCACAGTGTCTAAAACTTGGAATTTATTAAAAAGTGGTTAACAGCAATGTGAATTTCAGTGAACTGAAAAGAAAAAGGGAGACTAATAAGCTAGAAAATATTGTTATTCCAACCTCTTTCAGCACCATAATTTCAATCTATTTACAGAAACCTTAAGGAAATATGAATTAAAAATAATTGGGCTGTGGTAGAACTGTCAGCTCTGCTAATCTGGAAAGCAGAATTTTGTTGGGGAATATAAATATCTCATTATTTTCAAAAGGGGCTGAACATTCACCTCCTCCCTAAACCATTTTTTGGAGTGGATGGTGGAGGGGAAGAAGAAGGAGGAGGGAGAAAACAGGAAGGGGGGAGGGAGGAGAAGTTTAGAGATCAAAATCATTTACCCTTTTGTTTAAATATACGGTGTGTTTGTGTTTAAATATACAGTGTGTATATATACAGAGTACTCAGTTTATTAGAGCACAGGAATTATAAATCAGTTTTACAGAGCCAAGACTGGTATAATATAAACTTTCAGTTTGTCAGTCTCTTCTTGGAACAGGCTTTACATCAGAAATGTGTCAGGAAAGCTAAAACATTATGAAGATCTTGTTGTCTGAAATGTTCATTATGTTTATTATTGTACCTGTTTCTGCAAAGTTATGGGAATCTTCATTCCCACATAAATTCTCCTTTTTTAACTATATGCTACATAGGCTGTACTCAAAAGCAATATGGTTGCTTAAATTTATCCTAGTCCCATAATTGCTTAGAATACTATTTTTTAATTTTGGAGGTAAGCCAATGCTGTAATTAATTATATGCTATACACAACAACTGTCTTAGATCTGTCTTCAAAAGCCAGGTAGAGCTTAAAACCAAGGTCTAAGACTCCCTAAACTGCACCTCTTTCCCAAAGACATTCACAAGCATGCATACCATTTTTTTAGTATGGTCAATATGCTGTGAACTCTAGACTCTGTCATAAATAAAAGTGAGAAAATGTAATTAATGTTACTCTGGGAACCATAACTTCAGCATTTTTGACCATGTGACCCATCTCATTAACTGGGGCTATGGAAGTTTTTGTAACCTATGTACATTCTTGTACATATCAGGAGGCATGCTTCCACTGTAATGTTTTCAATCAATTTTTAGAGAAGAAACCACAAAATATTTCCAGCTGAAATTTCTGTTACATTTGGTTTTTTTTTTTCCCTTGCTATGTCATACCTTTACTTTGTGAGGGTATGTACTTCTTGTCTTAGAACTGGTCTATTTCACCTTTTTCATCTGGCATGTTTTTGCTCTCAGCTTAACCTGTCAGTAAATTTCTCCCCACCCCTAATCCTTCTAATATCCTTTCTATCCTAATCCTTATCTTCTACCTAGAACAAGTGAGGCTGTACTTTGAGTGTTCTTTTCAGTGATGGGCTTCCCAGTACAAGGGACATGAATACTATGGAGAAAGTCCAGCACAGGCCCAGAAAGATGATCAATGAAATGGAGCATCTGTCTCACAAGGAGGAGCTTGATAATTTACTGCATTACCCTTGGTTTCCTGTAGGTTCTTGCGACCTTTTTTCACAAAAAGCTTTTTGTGAAAGCTTCTGTTTAAAGTCTGTCCCTCCCGACAGACCTGCATATTGCCCACTGCTCAAAACTGAGGGGTAAGTCCACAGATTTCTCACTCATTTGAATGCAGGAGTGTGAGCTCTAAGCTTGAAAATATGAAACTGGTTAAATACAAAATAAAATTAAAACTGAGCCAAGCATACACATCTCTCAACTTGAGGGTTCAAGAGTTCAGTAAGGGTTTAAAAGCAAGGAACAGAAATCTAATCTGAAAGCATTTTAGGACTTGCACTTTGTAGAAACATAACCAGAAGTTTCTGCCTTAGAGCCAAGGGCACAATCGGGACGCTTGATATTGTATACAGTCAATGTGGTAGAAAGCACTTGGCTCAAAGAGCAGGCTGTGATAGTGCTTTTTCCCTTTTAATCCCTTTACCCATGCACAGAATTACTTATATTGGCTGTCTCTTCCACACCATCCAGAGACTTTCATGTGTTTCAAGACTTTGGGTGTCCCAGGTCTTCTGAGCTGGGGGCAGAACTCTGCAAGAATGTTCATTTTTCAGTGACCTGATCAGACAAGGAAATTTTGGAACACTCACAGGAGAATCCAAATCCTCTTTTACACCCTCTTTCTAGGACAGCAAAAGCCAGATAGGTTCAATTAAGCTATCCTCCTCAAAAATGAGCTTCTGTGTTCTATTTCATGTGGCTTTATTATCTAAGAAACTTTCTAGAAGAAATGGAGGGCAAGATACTGAAAATGAAAATAATTTCATAGAGCATGATTTATAAATTAAAAATATCTAAGAATTTTCAGTGCTGTAATCCAAGTACTAAAATACTTCATTTCACATGCATGCAAAGTTTAAATGTAAGTGCTTAGCTTCATGTAAAATATAGTGAAAGTCTTTTTTCTTTCACTGTAGAAGTATTACGAAACAAAGTTTTAATTTAGTTTTAGATAGAATATGCACACCAGATATGTGGATTTATATTTGAACAATTTTTTGCATTTCTCCTCAATTTTAGCGGTAAAACACAAGGGAAAAATTGCATGGTTGTGGGTTTCCAAGTACTTAAAAAAAGTTTGCAGCATCTGAAAATTGCATCTCCTGCTTTGTATCCACAGCTTCAGGTATGGTGTCAACAGTCATAACGTACTGTTTGTCACTTGGCCTTGTCAGTGACACTAAGCTGAGAGTAGATCATTAGCACATGGCCACACTGCTATCCAGGGGAACAGAGACCCTAACTGAGTCAGCATTGTTGTGAGATATTAAAGCAGTTTTATAAGCAGGTGTCAGTCCACTAAGAAATGGAGTAGAAGGAGGTATTATATACTAAGAATCTTTGAAAAATACTTTTTCCTGAGCACACTCCCCTTGTCTAAGGGATGATGGAGAAGGCTGCCATACAGTAATTGTGTCTCACCCTGCATAGTTGCAGACATAGTGGTTTTACAATATATAATATTATTAGGGTTAAACTCTGATATGGTAAATTATGGGGAAAATCATGGATTAGTCGCAATAAAAATGTCAAAAGCAATAGGAATCATAGTTTAAAGACCCAGATAAAATTCTATACATGAAACATGTTTGAGGTCAAATTACATTTTAGACCAGCTGTAGTCAATTCTTAATTATTTATGCAACATAATTTATGTTATTATATTGATAAATAGAAGACAATACTCTAGGCTGGAAATTTACAGTGTCAAAAGTCAATCTTGTAACAGGACTTTGTTCAGCTATAAGAAGCCTAAGAGACAAGAACATTTTTGCTGGATCCCTCCAACATTCACACATTCCAAACCCTTGCAGCTGAGTCCTTGATACTGTTCTAGGGGTGCAAAGAGGACAGGAATGCAGCACAGTTGCAACACAATAATTCCTGCAGGCAGGAATCAGTCTGGCTTTTATAATCCCATAATAAAAGCAGAAAGGGGAGACTCAGGCAGTGATCACCAGTGTCTTGGCTACCCCTAAGGCTCATGTGGGTTGCACACCAGACACAACACAATATCCAGAATGAAGTTGGTGCAAAACCACTTATACTACTATCTTCAGGGACTCAGACACAGACAGCACTGAAAACAGAGCTAGAGATGCACAGCTACTTCTTGAAAGATGAGCTACTGGTTGAGGGAGCCCATCAGTCATACATAGCAACTCCAACTGTGTTTTGCCAGGGGCATTAACAGATAAACTAATAGTCATAGCTCCAAGGAATCTATCTTCCTCATGTTTCCAGGTCCTGCTGTAGGATTTTTTTTTTTTTAATTTTTTTTTTATTTAGAAGATAAAAAACATCTTTAATACAGCTTTTGGAGGACAAAGCAGGAAGAACAGATGAATAGCTGAATCTTGTGTAAGATCTAGAATTCCCAACCCTTTCTACACTTCCCTTACACTGATCACTGTGAAATCTGAGTGACTGGGAGACTATGTGTTAAAGAAGAAAATACTTTGTGAAATACCCATGTCATTGATAACTTGAGAATTACAATTTGAGTGGCAGCATATGGGGATGTCAATGTTATGATGAGACATTCTTGGGGTGGGAATACTAATGATAAAACTTTTTACTGAATCAGTAGCACTAGTAGCAGTGATAGTATCAGAATCAGTTTAAAGTGTCTTCATTGCTTGAGTCAATTGAAAATGGACAAACAGGGAACCTGATAAAATTAAATAGTTGTGTTACATGTTTTATTCATTTTTATTTATTGAAAAGTAATTTTTTATTCATCCTCACAAGAAAAATATCTGAAGGCCTAAGGAGCTATCATGATATTGAAAAAATAATTTTGAAAAGGAAAGTTAGTATAAGGTACTTTAAAATTACAGGCAGTTCTCTAGACAGTAATATCTCTCTTGCTCATAAAAACACCTAAATTTTGGGCTATTAGTAAAAAAAAAAAACCTAATTCCTTAAAAAAATTAATATCTGAATTACTTATAAAACAGTACCATTGCTCTAAAATATTTATATTTATGTCCTGTCCAAAAGGATATTCCACATCATAAAACATCATGACCAGTATATAAACTGGGAAAAGTTGCCCAGATAGGGCAGATCTGGGTTCAGGAAGGGTGGTCTGGCATCAGTCGGTGGGTGGTGAGGAATTGGATTGTGCATCACTTGTTTTTTTTGTTTTTTTTTTTTCCTCTCGTTATTATAATTAATTTTTTTACCATTATTATTAATAATATATTTTGCTTTATTTTCAATTATTAAATTGTTCTTATCCCAACCTGCAAGTTTTACTTCGATTCTTCTCCCCATTCCAGGTTAGAGTAGGGGAAGAGAGGAGAGGTTCAGCAAGTGGCTGCATAGAATTTAGTCTCCAGCTGGGCTTAAAATGACAACACCTACATGCTCTTTTTGAAGTAAATGCTACCAGGTAAGATCAGGATAAAATTGGGATACAGAATTCAGCATTTTGTAGAGGGTTTTAAGGTCATATAAGGACAATTGGGGTCAAAGAATAAAATTAGATAGAGGTAAAAATGCCATGAGAGAAAAAGGTGACCAGTGCAGATATCAGTATAGCTTCAATTGGTCCGGCAGCAGAATTCACAGGAATAAGAACTGGGAATCTTTCTCCATGTCACCACTTAGAGACAAAATTTCATTCCAAACCAAACTTCTGTTCTAAATGAAAAACATGTTTTCTCATAAAGATTAATATATTTCTATCAAGTTGTTTATCAAGTTCTAATAAAAACATTTGGAAAGTTGCTGTGGTCCCTAGAGTTGTTTGAAGCATTTTATTCCAGGATGTTTCAGGAATGCTGATCAGCTGCAAGACTGTGATGAGAGAGGAAACATTCTGACATATCTGTATGTACCACAAGACTTTCTCCCTAAAGAATCTGTTCAGCAATATGGTATGTTATAAAAGGAATGCCGCAAGCACTGTGAAATCTAAAAATTCATTAAGGGCTTTCAGTGGTAGTTTCAGTTAAAAGTCATTATGTAAGATTTCTAGATTGAAGACAATTGTGTCTGTTGGTTTTGATACAAAAATGTTTAGTTATATTTAAAAAGCATCCTTACTGGCAGTCATAATGCTATTTGGTAATTTAAGGGAGTGTGTCTGAAACTATGAAACATCATGTCAAACTCCAAGGTACTGGAAAACAGTGAATAAGAAACATAACTGCATTTTTTTCTTTATTAAATAATAGTTGGGAACACCATGATTTCATTTTTCTACATCTAAATATAGAATAAATGTAGTCTCTTTTAAAGAAAAAATTATATTGTTTTGATGTTTATCTCAATGCATCTTAGTACAAGTTAGGCTTCTAGGCCAGAAAAAGATCAGCTGAAAAGTTTGGAGAGAAAGTTGAGATTTTTGCTGCTTTCTACATCCAAACAGTCTCACAATATTAAGAGAACCAAGCTTTCCTCCAAGTATTTCAGCTCTTTTAGTTCATATACAAAGCAAATGACAGAATAAAAAGCACAGATTATTAAAGATAATTCTGTCTAATGCTTCATTGCTTTGGTCTCTGTTTAAGTAAACTTTGTATTTTTCCAACTCTCTAACGTATATGTAAGTGGTACACAACAGCTTCCTATGAAACTTTCTCTTTACCATCAAGACAGATTTTTGCCCCTAACTAATTCCTTGCTCTTTATCTTCAAAAACCTTCTGCTTTATCATAAAATGATGTTACAGCTTTTCTTCAGTAGTAATAATATTATCACTTGCATGTGGAAATTTGCTTGGTACTACCTCAAGACAAGAATAACTGAGATGAGTGCGGCCAGCAAAATCTTACTCCATTTTCAAGTTACCCAAAATCCTAATGCAAAACCAAGGATCTTTCAACCTGACAAATCTCTTTATTGATGATCTCAGTAAAGAGATTGAATCTACCATTAGAAAATTTGTATATGACACCAAACCGGGGAGAAAGTGTCAATCTGCTGGAGGGTAGGAGAGCTCTGCAGAGGAAAAGGCTGGATAGATGGGCTGAATCCAGAAATGTGAGGTTTAAAAAGGCCAAGTGCCAGGTACTGCATTTTTGCCACAACAGCCTCAGGCAGTGCTACAGGCTGGGACAGAGTGGCTGGACAATAGCCAGGCAGAAATGGACCTGGGGATACTGATTGACAATGTCTTAACATGAGCCAGCTGTGCCCAGGTGGCCAAGGCCAATGGCATCCTGCCCTGTACCAGCAATAGTGTGGCCAGGAGAACCAGGGCAGGGATTGTGCCCCTGTACCCAGCACAGGTGAGACCACACCTCGAGTGCTGTGTTCACTGCTGTGCCCCCAGGTTGAGGATGGAGGTTGAGATATTGGAAGGTGTAAAGAGAAGGGCAACAAGGCTGGTGAAGGGTCTGGAGCACAAGTCCTGTGAGCGGTGGCTGACGGAGCTGGTGTTATTTAGCCTGGTGAAGAGGAGACTCAGGGGTGACTTTATCACTCTCTACAGATGTCTGAAAGGAGGCTGTAGCCAGGTGGGGGACAGTCCCTCCTCATGGGCAACCAGCACTAGGACAAGAGGACACAGGCTGAAGCTGCACCAGGGGACGTTTAGGTTGGAGATTCAGAAGAAATTCTTCTCAAGAATGACTGGGAATTGGAATGAGCTGCTTCGGGAGGTGGTGGAGTCACCATCCCTGGAGGTATTAGAGACTGAATGTGTCACTCAGTGCCATGGTCTAACTGACACAGTGGTATCTGGTGATAGGTTGGACTCCATGATCTCACACGTCTTTTTAACAAGTTGATTCTCTGATTCTGTGACAGGATGAAAAAAAAAAAAAAAAACAAACCAAAAAAAACCTTCAGGCCTGAACTAAATTCAGAGGTTATAATAGAGGGCTGTGGTGATGCACTCAGCTACCCCTCTCTTCCTCGGGCAGCTCCACAGTCTCCTCAGGAATTCTTGTTAGGCCTCACACTTTGTTAATAGCTCCTGGGCAGTTAAGCTCCCCTTGAGTTTATTGGAACTGTCCATATCCAGGGACAAATAACACCTGGAAGGCACCTGGGAACCCTTGTCTGGCAAGTGGAAAACAATCAACTATTATTAAATATAGACAAGAAAACCTGTGAAATTTTTCTTATGGAGTCTCCTTGATATAGATTGAAGTCACAACCAGTAATGGCTTCAGCTGGGATAGATTTAAATTTTGTTTTTCTTAATAACTGGTAAAGTGCTGTGTTTTGGATTTAGTATGAGATTGATATTGATAACACACTGATGTTTAAGTTGTTGCAAAGCAGGTCTTAATCTACACCAAGGACTTTTTTGGACTTACTCTGTCAGAGAGAAAGTGCACAAGACAAGTCTTTGCAAAAGCAGAATCTGATGCTCCATCTTCAAATCCAATAGCATCACATCCAGGGAAACCTGGTATAGTTATGGTAAATTTACCAAGAATTACAAATGTGTCTTTGACTTTAACTAAATCTTGTGGCCCACTTCCTTGGGAAGGTACTGATAGCAGTGGTGCAAAGTACAGAATTAGTGCACGGCGGATTTATCCTGGATCATGAAAGGGGTAATCCCAAGGCCTATGCCAAATAATTTACCTAATAACAGTTAAAAACATGTTAGAAATAGATAAAAATGTTCTGTACTTAGAGAGGTATGTGTGGCACTGCCATTGCAATGTATGAGAAATGGAAAAACTGAAAGTTAAAATTACCCCCATTGCAAAAACAGAAAACACCACCCTCGGGCTTGGATGCTAAAAGGGAAAACCTCCACTTACCAGTTCAAAATTGTTAGTCTACAGTAAGAATTATAAATTTATTTTATGACTAGGGTTTTTTATGATGTTTGTCTCCACACAATAAAGTATAAAAATTTCAGCATCAGTGAACTTCCTAGAAAATCATTCTCTAAATATAAACATTTAAACAGTGTATCTTCATGTTTGACTCTATAAAGATAATTCAGAATTGCAGTCCTCAAACAAATGCCACTGTACCATCATAATTAATTATCTTAGCTCTATTTCCAAGCAAAACAAACAAACAAATAAATAACCAAACATACAAATAAATAACATTTGTCAGAGTGTCACTTCTAAATAAAGGGAAATCAGCTCTTACAGACTTCAGGTAGTAAAGCACAGAACCTTGCCACTGCCTCACTACTCTAATTATCACGATATAGGGGGTTTTAAATTCATATCTTCCTAGATTTAGCCATGAGATCAGTTCTTGTTTGTTTCTGAGTGATAATAATAGAGTTGCTACTTTGCTGGGTTTTTTTTTGTTTTTGTTTTGTTTTGTTTTGTTTTGTTTTTTTTTATAAACTTTAGTAGTTTTTAAAAGGCCTGGACTACTATAGAAGGAAAGAAAAAGTGGAGAAAAGTACAACTTCCCATTAAGCTTGATGCCATGCAATCCCAGCATTCTGTGAGAATGCAGTTAATAATAAATTAACTGTGATAATCTGTGTGACCTGCACAATGTTTGAAAGATTTTTGAATTTACCTTTCATCAAGATCACTTTTTTATGCATATCAAACATATACCTTGACAGATATACTTCCCCACCCTTTTTCCTCCCCAGACACCAGCAGGATGTTTCTTATCTTTTTCTTTGTTTTCCTGTTAGACAGTCAGAGTGTTGAATATTTTAGAAAAAAAGAAGAGAAGGAAATAACAGTGGGTTTGATTTTATGCCAACAAAAACTGAAAGCAGATTACCCTGACCTATCAATCTGATGTCTGTGTTAAGGTATTCCATCATACACCAGACACTCAGACACCACAGCAGAAGACTTTATGGGTGTCTGCTGAGTGGAAGAACAGTGTTGAAAGGCAGGAGAATAAACCAGAGCTGCTTTCCCTTTCTGACTGTTCCTAGAACACAGAACTGGGTGACACTGGAACATCACACCATCTTCTTTAACAGCATGAGTAACTTATCTTGGCTCTCACTCTCTTCTCCAAAAATTAATTAATTCATTTTTCTGCCACTTAAGATTACCACTTAAGAAAAATGGGATTTAAAAATTTCTGGGTTTTTAGAAAAAAAAATTCTGCTGATATGCAATTGTTCTGCAGGCTGTAATATATATTCTATTTGCTACATAAAAGCATGATATGGCTCTGGAGTTGCTTCATTGGTACAAAAAGAGTTTTATCTTTTATTGGTAATAAAAGATAATTCTGTCTTCTTCACATGAATCCCACCAGTAACTCCAGCTCATAGTTACATAGCATGATGTCACAATTCAGAAAAAACTTGCTCTCAGAGGGAAAGGGTAGTTGCTGCTGCTTCTCTCCCCTCCAAGAAATCTTTATTTCCTACACTTTTCTTAGTCTGCAAATATCTTTTGTAGCCTCCATTCCTCATTTTTGCCAAAATAACCTATGCAGACGGATCCAAAGCCAAGCAGGTCCTTATCAGTAAATTAGAGTATATAAATTTTCAATGGAAAAACATAGGATAGGATACTAATGATAAGGCTGTTTGAAAGACATTTGTATCAGTAGTCAGCTTCAAAGTTAATTTGAGTGCTTCTCCTAATACTGACTCATTGTCCCTTTGCCTTCTGATGTGAATTTGCTGGTGGTTATGCCAGAGACTTGCTGCACAGATATTTTACATTTTGGACTCAGAACACTCCTACATCAAGTCTCTGGGCTCTAGGAAATACTAGAGAATCTGGAATTTAGGATTCTCCTCCCACTTTTATCAGCAGTCTGATGGGCTAACTCTAATCAGTTTGCCTAGAAACGTCTGTTTCTCTGCAGTCTGAGGCTGATGATACTTTGTAAAATACTGTGAGACAAATTAATAAAAATTACTTACAAAAAAGCACTAAGTGCTTTTCTTATGGTAGGTTATTTTCAGTAATATGGCCTAGTACTTGCTGCTTAAAAGTATTTTATTTTTACAAATTCCCCTTTTCCTGAACCTTTTGTCCTCCCGTTGCATCTTTATACTTTTAGTGCTGCATGTAAGTACCAGATATTACTACTTTTAGTCAACTTCACCCATTCTTTATATGAAACTTTCTTTTAACATGGAAAAGGAAAATCAGTGATTTGCGCTTTTTTTTTTTTTTTTTTTNNNNTTTTTTTTTTTTTTTTTTTTTTAGTTGCTTGAAATACTGCATTGACTGACATAAGGCTTGGAAGTAAGTTTGTTAAAGTGAAACTTTTTTCCTTTTTTTTTTTCAGTAATCTGTCTAATTAAATGTAAAACAAGTGAACATTTAGGTTGGCAACATTTAAGACTGGAATCTGTCCATATTGAAGTCACTAGGAGATTTCTGAAGATTCTATTGGCAGTATGAATGTCAGAGTGACATTTTTTCTAAAAATCTCAGGTATTCAGATTTCACAGACATAAAATTTCCTTCTGATTTGTGGGTTTTACTTTTTCCATTTTTGTATCTGCTGCATCCTACCCTTTTCTAACCTGCACTAGTCTGAGGAGGGAAGCAAAGAAAAGAATAAACTCTTTGTTTTCTGATTTCCATAAGGTGTTTCTGTGATGAAAAGGACTGATATTTTGGTATGGTAACTGAACAGTCTTGTCTGTCTTTTGAAATTAGGATGGATCCTTGGGAGACTTACAAATGCATACTCACACTGACAAGAGATAATTGAGGTTTTTGCACTCACCAAAGTCCCTAAATTACTTCAAATGACCAAGTAGAGTGCACAATATTATCATGAACATGTATTTTGTTCAAACAGAAAGAGTATGTCTTCTGGGCACCACTGTAGCACACTAAAAAAGAAAAATGACGTAAAACAATAATCCTGTGCCCAGTGTTGTCACACAAACTAGGATCAGTTCTATTTTCTTCCAGTGATACTAGACATTGATGAAGATTTCCATGAAGGTATAATTTCCTTGAAAAGAATGTCACACTGTTACTTGCTTCTCAAAAACTAGGACAAAAATTGGTAAAGCATTATTAATGTAGCAGAATTCTTTCCCCTCAAAAGTGAGTTCTTTCTGGACATCCCTAGTGTAATGACAATAATCAGTGCTCACTAGTGATTAATTTGTTTCATTAATTTGAACAGCTCCAAGTACTCTACTGGCAGGCTGTCCACTGTCCTGGTGATGTTCACAGCGCTGTTCCTCTGGATATCTTCCTTTAATCTGTGTCTTGTACTTCCACTTACAACCTCATCACTTTGAATGAGGTTTGATAATTTTGATGTGTGCATGTAAACATCACTTGTTAATAAATTACTACAACAAACATGTACAGGACATATGAAAAAAAACAACCAAAAAATGGTCAGCACTTCCTTAAAATTCAAGAACAGCAATTTATTAAAAACAACTCCTCCAGAATGTGGCCATAAGGAAAGAGTTTGCACAATCTGTTCATCTACAAAATTAGTAATTGGGGACCTGAGAATAGTTGGAACATTGCTGTGGGCAAGCCAGGTCAGAGCACTGATAATGTAAATAACAAAGATTCAGATTTCCAAAAACTACAAACATCAGAATGGAACTAACACCAACTCTCATAAGAAGACAGAAAACAAACAGAAAGACAGGTATTTCAGGAGGCCATGAAGGGCCATAAGACTACTGAAAAAAAAATGATCAATGTAATATAAGTTTCATCTGAGGCTTAAAAGAAACATGAAAAGAGCATGGTAAAGGGGTGGCAGGAAGGGGTGAGAGGAGGAAAAAAAAGGAAGAAAAAAAAGAAAAAGGAAGATACATGAGAAAACACAGTAACTTATTTTACTTATTATTTGCATAATGGTACAAGTAAGTGAATACTTCTGCCAGACACACATAAACAAGTATTCCACCTCAGTATTAGAAAAAATAACAAATCTGGTTATTACTGTTTATAATAATATAATAGTATGACTAATAACTTCAGGAGTAAAAATTTTTGTAGGAAGAATGGAATCCTTTGCTTTCACCAGACCAGAGTGAAAGAACATGGAGCATACAAAGCACTTCAAAGCCACATGTTCTACTTTGGGAAATGAAGATTAATACAGGTAAGTTCATGATGCATTAATCAGCTGCAGATTCATTCTTTCCAGTGATTTAGTTTGATGCATCTTCATTGGATACATTCATTAGGAGACTAAAAGAAGGAAAGCTCTTCTTGCTGTCTCTAAACCTTTCATACAATAGCATCAGTTTGTCAGCCTTGTTTCTTATGCACAGTACAAAAGAATTATCCAAACTAACTGGCTATCAACATGTAATTTATGGGTATTTATTTATTTATTTCCTACTTCTGGCAAATCATAGATAATAATGGCACAAAACTCTGTTTATTTGTATTGGCGGAAGGACAGTTTTGCATAGGATCACAAGATTACTCTTTTGTTAAGTAAGAATATCTGCCTGACTCTTCACCTATATTTGATCAATATAAATCCTTGTGGATTCAAAATGTTGAAAAAAGTAAAAGGAGTCTCTAGATTCTCTCCATTTACAAAAATCAAGATTATTCGTGTTACACTCAGTAAAACATAAAAAGTAATATCTGAAGGCTTTCTATGTTTGAAATTCTGTCCCTTTCAGGAACATTATGTTATTTGCAATTGGATTAAAATAGTGTTTGGGACTCTAATGTCTATGTCCCTCGCATGGGTAAGGTAAAATATTAGAACAAAGGATGAACTGAGAAGCAAAAATGCCAGAAAGAGAAATATAAAAATTCAATGGTATATATATTCTCTACAACAGATTTCACTTATGTGAAAATCTGTTGCAGAGAATATAAATACCATTGATTAAATAGTAACAACAGAGGTCACTGTTCTTATTTTAATTACATTTAATAACCCTAAAGAGGTATGCTCACTAACATGAAAATACCATCACATAGAATTTGCAAACACTTGCTTATCTCCATTCCCCCAAACTCAAATTCAACAGATTGTTAGCCCAGTCTTTTGGTCAGAATCTAGAAACAGGCATATAAAAATTGTGGAAATGGCTGAACATGGAGAACCATACAGCACACATATGAAATTCCAAAAGGAGGAAGTTTAGAAAATCTTTCTAATAGAGGAAAAATAATACTGAGAGAAAAAAAATACTATGTCCTGCAAAATTTACTTAACACAGGTGGGATATTGGATTCCCCATTTTGAGTTAAGGAGCAGTTATAGACTCTAGTTTCAAATACATATTAAATGTACTATCTAGATACACATTACTTTCGTACAGGAAAACTTGGTATGTGTGATACCATTTTTTGCTATTAAGTGGAAATGACAAAGTATCAGACATCCCTCTCACTCTTGCTTCAAATTAAGCCATTAAAGGGTTATTAACCCCTTAAAAGGATATTATTGTTATTATTGTTGCTGTTATTATTAAAAGGTTAATTATTCAAAAGGTATTATTAGAAGGTTGTTATTAGTATTATTGTTGTTAGTAGTAGTATTAGTAGTACTATTAACCACCATTTAAAAGGACATTAACCCTGTAATTTATTAATGAGGGTCTCCTGGTCCCTCAAGACTCTCAACTCATTCTGTTGAAGGAAAAATATTGAAATAATTTAATGGGTCAAAAGCCCAAACCCTAACTACAAATTAAACTATTTACGTAGGTCTCATATGACATTTGAAGTGCAAGACCTTTCAAAGCAGTCTACTGTTTAAATATCATTAATTTCACTCTCATTAGTTTTTTTAGATTTATTTCACACTGGTACAGTTTTACATACACCAACCAACTCCATATGCTTTTTTTCACCTTTCCACTGCACCAGTGTGAAATATCTCTGATGATGCTTGGTGTCATGTTTTAAGCTCATCTGGCACTCACCACAAAGCTACTACCAAAACTTGTCTGGAAAAGGGAGGAAAATCAAAAGTAAAATGTGTATGTTGAGATTGACAGCTTAATAAATAAAACAAAATAAAATAGAATAGCAATAGTTAATAATAATAAAAAGAAGGAGAAGGAGAAGGAGAAGGAGAAGGAGAAGGAGAAGGAGAAGGAGAAGGAGAAGGAGAAGGAGAAGGAGAAGGGGAAGGGGAAGGANCAAGAACAAGAACAAGAAAGGAAAATCAAGTTATTTAAAAAAACAATTGTTCTCAATCCATTGGCCAATGCCAGGCCCCATCCCCAAACGCTAATCAGCCTCTCCTCTGCATAACTCACAGAGTTTGTAGACTGGGAATGATGTTCTAGAGTGTGGAATATTCTTTTTATCAGTTTGAATCACCTGTCCTGTCTATGCTTCCTCATGGCTTTCTTTTTTCTACCTCCTCACTGGCAGAGCATAAGACACAAAATAGCCTTGACTTAAAATAAACACAACTTAGCAATAACCAAAACTTCAGAGTGCTATCAACATTATTCTTACACTGAATCCAAAACACAGGACTGCTCCAGCTACTGCGAAGGAATTAACTCTATCCCAGATGAAATCAGGACGCTTGATAACCTTCTACAGTGAAACAACCATCTGATAGATGAGGAGAGAGTAGTGGATATTATCTACATGGATTTCAGTCATGTATTTGAAACTGTTTCTCATGAGATCCTTGTAGATAAACTCTGGATGTATAGGCTTGTTGGGGGTTAGGTTTGTTCCTTCTTTTCTCTAAAGAATTTTTTCCCCGTAAGTTGCCAAGAAGACCAAGTGTTAGATACTTAAGAGCACTTAACTGAAACAAAGAAGTGAACAAAGCTTGAAGAGCAAGATAATGCAAGAAAAGGACAAAGTTTGAAGAAGTTGAAGGCTGTTCTTTTTTCAGCGTTCAAAGACAGAGCTGCTGGGCTGCTGCTTGCTAGAGGAGTTTTCACTGTGGCCAAAGGAATCCAGTCCTAAAAGATCTACTACCACCAGTTCGGCCTGAATCCTGAGCCTTCTCTGCCACCCGCGGGAGCTGGGCCAGCCCTGCCTGACCTTCGGCTTCTTTGGCACTGCTTCTCTTGCTATAGTGTGACCCTGCACCCCCCTGCGGGCCAGACATCCTGCCCCTGCCTGCCTGGACACCCTGCCATCCCAGCTACCAGCCCGGGACTTTCCACTGTTACAGCTTGGTGCCCTGAGGATCCTGCAGGGACACTGAGACCAAACTGCCCTGGGTTTTGTGAAGCAAAACCCCTCAAAGTTCTTGGTACTGTTGTCTTTTGTTATTAATGCTGTAGTTGTTTAGGGATTTTTTGTCTGTTTGCTTTGTAATACATACTCGTAAAGAACTGCTATTCCTATTCCCAAAATCTTTGCCTCAGAGCCTCTGATTTTAAATTTATAATTGGAAGAAAGAAGGGTGGCTTACACTCTCCATTCCAAAGGAAACTCCAGCTTTTATCTGGCAGATACCTGTCTTCCCAAACCAAGACAAAGCTGCATGCAGATGTCTGGAGTTGTTTACCGGCTTGCTCACTCACCAGGTCCACATACAATGTATAGTTTTGTATCCTTTAGGTTCAGTGGGTCTGAACCTCAGGCTGAAGCATAGCAAGGGCGTGGAAGAAAGAAGGACTCTCACGTGGGTTGAAGCTAGTTTTTTATTGCTCCCGCAGGGGAAGGTCCAGAGTGACTCCTGGGGCTTAGGTTTCAGCTTTAGTATGGGAGATGTGGAAAGGGGCAGGGGGAAGCCTTTGCCAATACCAGGTAAGGAGGGAGTGACTAGGACCATAAGGCAATACATAGGACATCTTACACATAATATGGGGTGGAGACTTCAAAAGCTTTGCCATTCACCTCAGCCCCTCCCACCAAGAATCTTCCAGGTTTCTGGGCAGGGACACATAGTGATTGGCACACCCACCATCAGGCTAAAACCAAAAGGGTTAGTAGGGCAAGGGGTAATTCAGACTGAACCATTTTTGATGCACCACAACAAGGCTGGATGAGTAGGCTATGATGCGGACTGAAAAGTCTCTGAATGGCTGGGCTCTGAGTGGTGATCAGTGGGAACAAAGCTGAAAGTCAATAATTAGAAGTGAACCCCAGGAGTCAACGTAGAGTCTGATCCTGTTTAACATCTTCACTAATGTTTTGGATGATGGGACAAAGCATATGCCAAGCAGTTTGTTGGTTACACAAACCCAGAAGTAGTGGTTGATATTCCATCAGCTCACTCTGCCTCCATATTCATCACCAGAGGAATCATTACAGGGTGGAGAAATGAAGCAACAGATACTTCATGAAATTTGAGAAAACGAAGACCAAAGTATTACACCCATATACCCTAAGGATCATCTGAAACCCATTTCAGAACTATCGTAACAGCAGAATTTTCTCACAAGTCACTTTCCTTCAACAAGTGGAAAAATGGCCCCCTGTGACTTCTGTGAAACTCTCTTCACTTTGTACGAATATAACATACAGCCAGAAAGGGCACTGCTAATCAGTTTACAACATGGATTATGTAAATTTTTCAAAGCACTCATTTTACAAGAAATATTTGCTAAAATACTCAACATATGACATGTTCTATCTAATCTTCAGAAGGCAAAGTCATCCATAGCTACGGATGCTTTTTTTCTCATAGTGCAACTGATTCCAAATACCAGTTTTCTGTTTCTGTACCAAATTGTCTAATTTTTAAATAGATGAATACTAATGAAAATTACTGTGCACTTACAGTGAACTCAGCACTTATTCATGGACACAGTCTTCGGTCTTGGTTTTGGAGATAATTTGTTTATTACAAGTCTGCCAGATCTATTCATCTGTGATCAAGACAGGCTACCTGTCTGGATGGAAGAAGATGATGGCGATGGTAGATGGAGGAAGATGATGCACATGAAGACCCATGTGCATCATACCCATCACTGTGTATACACAGTGGAGGTTGTGGACTACTTTACCCTTAATTCACAACATGAATTGTGAACATACTGAATCCAAGCCCAGCCAGGTCAGAAAATAAACAAGAATGTGTGATTCCTATACCTTAGGTAACTCTTGTTTTCAGCCACCACATTTAATTTTCCCAAATAAATGGGAATTGCCACTCCAAAATAACTGAAAGGGTTTTCCTTAGAAGAGACAGTGGAAAAATACATTGACAAGGTTTTATTGGTTTGGAAATACCAACAGAATCTTGTTTAAAAAGGAAGCCAAATTTACATTAAGGATGAAGATGTTTAGAGTAGACTAGGTGGACTAAGTCATCTGGCCTTGTACTATACGTATACAGATATTGGGAAGAGAGGGGAACAGGTAGGGTTGGAAATTATAGAGATACCTGACATTCTGCTTAATGGAGAGGAAACATTTTGTCGTGTATGTCAGCCAATGCCTTCTGAACTCAAAGCAAACTTGAGACCTTGAGCACCTGTAATTGCTGAAGATCCACTGGCACCTTTTCCCGTAGTGGAGAATGTTACCTCCAGTGTCTTGGGTGATTTTCAACAGTAATTATACCATGCCAGCACAATTTCCCTTGAAACTGCAGCTGCAGTGGATATTTTTTACTTCCTCCTCCTATAACAGTGTTTTGCGTTTTGTGGAATGGAGGAGCTGCTGTGTTCCACTCCAGAGATGGTTATATTTCACTGGTGGTTGAATTGATCTTTAAGTGTGTACAGCTGGCAATACACTTGGAGTCCTTTCTGGAACAGAAGACATTTTGTAAGTATAGACTAGTCTTTACAAAGTAGCACAAGATGAGATGCTATGTACCAAATCTCTGACTCATTTCTTGCTCCCTCAGTTTAAGTAGATCAACCCTCGAATCAGATTAGTATGAAAACGTATTTTGGGCTTGAAGAGTTAGCACAATATCTACAAAAAATTAAGGGTTTTGGCTGGTTTACCTTTTCCTTCTGTGACATAGGATGCTATGTATGACTTGGTAAAAATATATTAATTTAATACATCTATCTGCCTTCCTCCTGCTTCTCACAAATACACACACTACATATTTAATCCAAGTGACCCTCTTAATTTAAGAAACAGCCTTGGTGGGTGGCAGTTTTTAAAGTAGCTTAACACAAAAGACACAGCAGAATTATGAAAAATACACTTGTTACACTGGCACTTAATGATTTGGATCAGAGCCAAAGCCAAGCCACTGAAAAAATCCTCCCACTCCAAGACCTGTGCAAGGTGTCAATGCCTCCTCTAAGAAACATAAACTTTAGTCACATGATTTAGCTTGCCAATTGTTCTAATTTGGTAAATCACATGTTCTTCAAATGTGTTTTGGGACTAGCAGAGGGAGGAGGTGTGAGAAGTTAAACTTTGGAGCTGATTAGGGTAGAGCTGGCTCTTTGGACCAAGAGGCTGAGCACACAATTGAGTAAATATCCATTTAATATTTTGCTCATTTCAGCAAGCAGCAACAGGAAAAATAATTTTTCAATCTGTCAGCACATTTCAGCATCATTAGTTTCTCTATAAAATTAGTTACAATTCAAAAATGCATCAGGAGACAAAGCAGGAAGAGTTAAATATCTTTACTTTAAATCTCAGGTCTGTAAGGAGGGGAAATTAGATTAGATCTGTGGAAATGGGGGCAGTTTACATTACCAGAGGGGCCCTACCTGTCTCTTGCCTTGACAATGAACAATGCCTTCACCATATGGCATTACAATGGATTAGTGATCAAATGCAATTAATCCTAATATATCCTCTCTTGAACTTCAGTGGCTTGTTAGTTGGAGAAAAAAAAATCTGCTATCCCCAAAGTGTCAGGTGAAACTCTCATTTGAGGTAAGTCTACCATGTGGAGTTGTGCCTCCATCTGGTGACTCCCTTTTGTGATATTCAAACAGAAGGTGTTTTAATGATGCTCTAATAGTAGGCACCACCTGCCACTGATCTTCCTCTCTAAAAAGCTGCAATTGAGGATTGGTTTTGCACTATGGCTTGAATCTTAACCCTGGGAATTCTTCATGAGATCCAAATCTGAGAGTGATGTTGTAATTCTAAAATACTATTTTGGCTTTGGGTTTAGACTGAATTGGTTAGAGAAAATTGTGGTTTGGCTAATTGCAACCAGTTATATGGTGGCTTCTCCCTTTTCAAATGGATTAATGGAACGTCATCTCAAAATTAAATATCTAGGCTGATGGTGACCATATGTCTCCACTCAAATCCTTGTATGTTAGTGATACAGGCTAAACTACAGGGAGTTCTTAGAACAAAATGGTTTCAGTGCTACTAACAGGGACAGGGTGGGAGGCAAGCATGGAATTAGGAAAACCTTCACAACTAAGAGAATAATGACATTTAAACCGTGCATGAACTTCAAGAAATCTTACAACAATCACTATGACAAATAACAATAGGACAGCAATTCTGTGATATTTGAACTTCAGTTTTAAAGTCAGTTTAAATTATGTAGTTAAAAGAAGGAGAAACTTTTACTCTAAAATAATAATAATAAAGTAAAATATAATACTAAATAGTAATAAAGTAAAAAAATATAATTTTTGCCTCATTGCATCTTCAAGTAATTGCTGCCATCTTTCCTACCATACCCTCAGGAAAGAAGATGATGATGGCTCTGGCTCTGCCTGACAGAACACCTTCACACTTTCACTACCCAACTAAATTGGCTTCACATGTTGGCACAGCACACCACTCCTCAGATTCACACAGTGTGAGCTGACTGGGAACCATACACACAACAAGCAGCTCTTTTCAGAGCTTCAAATTTCAGTAAAATCAAAGCCATTTTTTTTCTTTCAAGGGCCCTGATTGGCCCTTCCACAGAGAGTGTTTCCAGGCCTAATGTTCATGATAGTACTTTTCATGATAGTACTTTCTTCTGTACACATAAATCTTTCCCCTCTGATGCATGTGCTTTTTGGATGAAACAGGCCAGGAAGCAAAGGCATCAGAAACACTTTTCAGGCAAAGAAGAATGTTTCACCAAAGCAGTGAATGAAAAAGGAGCAAGAAGCAGGAAATACTGCAAAATCTTAGTTGTGGAAGCAATGAGTGCCTACATAGTTGCACGTGTCACTAAACTGTGTATTCAGACGATGCTCTTTAAAAAGAGAATAGGAAAGAAAGTAAGGCATAGACTGAGGGAAGAATAAGCTGCCTTCCTGTGCTCTCAGCTCTTTAATGCTCAGTGCCCAACAGCCAGTAGTTTTTGTCATCAAATCACAGGTCAGAAACTTAGATTTAGAAGAATCTTTGTTCTACATTTCATAGAAGACATACATTGCTATAAAAATGACAAGTCGTCAGATGTGAATTCATTACCCCTAACATGGATAGTAGAAAACTTCCAAACCAGTGTAATATCTAACTTTCACTCTAGAAAACAAAGGCAAAAATTACTTTTAACAAGACTTGCTTCTGTATTAAGTTGCCCAAAAGGCAAGAATTTGCATAGGTTTAGTGCTCTATTCAGCCCTCAACCTTCAGTAAGAGGAATGTTGGGGGTTAAGCTTGTTCCTTCTTTTCTCTAAAGAATTTTTTCACCCATAAGTTACCAAGGAGACCAAGTATTGTATACTTAAGGGCAATTAACTGAAACAAAGGAGACAGTTTGAAGAATGTGTGTGGGGGGCGGGAGTTTTCCTGTCTTCGGCGTTCGGAGAGGGAGAGAGCTGCTGGGCTGCGGTTT
>VXBN01000664.1:142888-193346 GCA_013397395.1 Sinosuthora webbiana
TTTTTTTTGTTGTTGTTTGTTTGTTTGTTTGGTTGTTTTTGTCTGGTTGCTTTGTAATACATACTAGTAAAGAACTGCTATTTCCTATTCCCAAAAATCTTTGCCTAAGAGCCTCTGATTGTAAGTTTATAATTGAAAAAAAAGAGGAAAGGGGAAGGGCGTGGCTTACACTTCTCATTCCAAAGCAAACTCCAGTTTTCATCTGGCAGATACCTGTCTTCCCAAACCAAGACAAGGAAGTTAGCCAACTACATCATGGAGCAAAGAAAATTACTTTCACAAGGCCTGTAATATGTCATTCATTAAGAGGACTCTCTTGGCATCCAGTATGGGCATCCACTTGCTCTACTATAGAGCCTGAGGGATTCTGAAAGATGCCAAACCACTAAAAGAGATGAGCATTAGAAGCCACTCTGGTCACAGGGCTAATGCCAGCACCAGAGGCATGTACCAACCAAACTGCAGATGTGAACTCTGGCTGTGCAACTCAGCATGCAGTCCTTTCAGATTAAATGAGCTGAAAAATTACAAAAGTTTCATCCTCTAGCTCATGTGTGTATGCCTAAGTAGGCCTATAATTCACTGTTGCTCAATATGGTCTTTTAATTTTCCTTCATATTCACTTCTCCTCTCAAACTTCCTTGAAGCAGGCTGATTTTTTAATGTTTGATGTGAATTCCAAAACAGTTGTCTTAGAAAAACCTCCCATTTATTTGAAAGAATATTCTTACACACTGAAAGCTGAAAATATGGCTAGAATGCTTTAACTTTGTTAATATTGTTTAACTCCAGGTCCCAATCAACTACCCTGCAGGCCCTTTCTCACTTTCCCCCTGCCCCTGTCTGGTGGGGAGGAGAATCCCAAACTAAAAGTAAACTTTGTGGGTTGAGATAAGAAAAATTTAATAGCTAGGAGAAAAAAAAAAAAAAAAAACCCTAGTAATAATAATAGTTGTAGTTATATGGAGAGGGAGTAATGCAACCCAAAAAGAACAAGTGATGTGCAATAAAATTCCTTACCACCTGCTGGTTTCATCCCCTGCCCAGCCCATCCCCCAAAAGTAGTCAGACACTTTCTGTGTAATTCCCCACAGTTTACAGCAGTCACGCCCCTTCCACATAACTCCCCCAGTTTATATTCTGAGCATGACGTTCTACTGGTTGGAAGCTCATCTGAACTTTCTCCCTTACAGCTCTTCATGTCGCTCCTTGCCAGCAGCTCATGAGATTCCTTGACTTCAGGTAAACACTACTTAGCTACAGTCAAAACATCAGTGTGTTATTGTAATAGATGCAGTGTATAAATTTGCATGTTAAAATTGTAGGTGGAATGATTATACATTGTAACTAAAAACCTGGATTCTTGGAGGCAGTCCGAGGGTGTCTCCAAAATTCCAAAGTCTATTTGGTCTAGCAGTGCCACCACGAAATTTGCAACAGAAACAGTGAAGATAACCTGGAGATGGCCCATTAATCAAGCATGGGCCGCACTTTCGCAGCTACTCAAGAATCTGATACCGATTGTGATGGAAAATCTAGTGGATGAGTTCATCATCCCAAAAGGAGATCCAGTAAATCTTTTGGGACATCTTTTCAATTCAACAGGAAATCCTTTCAGAATCTCACTCGGAGAGAAAAGAATACATGAATATTCAGACTTTTCAATGGACATCGCCTTTGGGCAGAAAAACTGTGTAAAAACCCTGCTCTGGGACCCAGAATTTGTGGGCAATATCGGAAGGCGACCTTGTTGCTGTCCCGGTTGTGCACCCAGCATTCGATCAATGTTGTCCTGATTTATCGTGGCGTTTCGAAATTGATTTTTGAAATTGCTAAATAAATCTTTGGATTTTGGATTGGCTCTTGATTATTTATAACAGTTATCAATATTATTCTCATCCAAATCCAAAGCAGTGGACCAGCTGTTAAGAAAAACAACCTTATCCCAGCAGAAACCAGGACATATGTAAATGCACAAAATTATTTTCTGTAGTTTTATGTGTGTAACAGTTCAGAGCTGCTGAAAATAATCTTCTGCATTGGGTCTAAAGAAACTAAAAAATATGACTGCTATGGAAATTGGCATTCAGATGTTAGAATTACTTCCCAAAAAAAGTAGCCGATCTTTTTCACTTTCATGCTGTTGCTTGAGGCCAGACTAAAACAGAGGTATTTCTTATAAAAGCAATGGATAGCATCAAAATGAAGACCAAATTAGACAAATCAACTCCATCTCGACAGTATAAATAAGTAGTTTTTAAAAATCCTAAGTTGAACAGTAGAATATAGATGCATAGTCTTCTTTAAGATGGGTGAGGAGACAGGAGAGAAGGATTTTATTTATGCAGTGCAACTCAAGTTCATCAGCTATATTTCTTAGGATGCATTAGAAAGTGCTGATCCTTTTCTTTGACTGAATTGACACACTTACACACCATTCATCTCTTATATGAATTCAGAATCTGATTTCTGTAAGTATCTCTGTTATATATATTGAAATATAATCTGAAACACTGTTGTATAAAAGTCAACACAGACATTTTGTTGGCTTTACATTGGAAAGCTTATTTTTTTTATTCTTGGGCAGCTGTTATGGTTTGGGAAGACAGGTATCTGCCAGGGAAAGCGGAAGTTTCCTTGGAATGGATAATGCAAACCACCACCCCTTTTCCAATTATAAATTTGAAGTTAAAGGCTTTTAGGCAAAAGATTTGGGGATAGAAATAGCAGCTCTTTACTAGTATGTATAACAAAGCAAATAAAAAAACAACAACTACGGCATAAATAACAAAAACAGTACCAAGAACCTTGAGGGCTTTGCTTTACAAAAACCCAGGGCAGTTTAGTCTTGGTGCCCCTGCAGGATCCTCAGAGCACCAAGCTGGAACAGTGGAAAAGTTCCGGGCTAGTGGCTGGAATAGCAGGATGTCCCGGCAGGCAGGGGCAGGATGTCCTGGCAGGGCATGGAGGTGCAGAGTCACACTTTAGCAAGAGGAGCAGTGCCAAAGAAGCTGACAGCGGAGCAGGGCTGGCCTAGCTTCCGCAGAGTGGCAGAGAAGCTCAGAATTTCAAAGCAAGCAGATGGTGGTAGATTTTTCCCAGGACTGGACCCCTCCAGCGACAATGAACTCCTCTCGCAGCAAGCAGCAACCCAGTCGTTGTCTCTCCCAACACCAAAAAGAACAGAGGGCAGCTGCCTCAAGCTCTCTCCTTTACCTGCCCCAAAACTCGAATTAACTCTCCCTTCAAGCTTTGTCCACCTCTTTGTTTTGCTTAAGTACTCTTAAGTATCCAACACTTGGTCTCCTTGGTAGCTTATGGGGAAAAATTCTTTAGAGTAAAAGGAACAAACCTAACCTCCAACAGCACCTTAGAAAGAAACTGTTCCAAAGTATACCATTTGATGATATATATCAGAGCATAAGCAGAGGTAAGCTTTAAAGTGACGGGTCACAAAGATTACACCAAATGCACTAGCTGATAAGTTATATTTGCAAAATAACCTCATAGTGCCCCGTGTTAACCTAACAAATATAAACTGGGGAAACAGACTTCAAGGCTGAAGACTGAGATGGTTTTGAAGCCTAAGCAGAATTATTTCCATGGAACACCAATGAGCAGCTAAACTCTCCATCTCAGAATATGCTTTCCCTTCTTCCTCCTGCCTACATGCAAGCTTTCAGACCTGACCCTTTCCCTGCAACTTGGTACACAAAGCCACAGGCTGAAGCCACTGAGTTTTGTATTTTGGGAGCCTATGTGCACTGCTGTGTGATTCCTCTCTGCTTGATGCCAACTATTTCACTTTGAGGATATAAGCTGCTACAACTATAAATGCCACCAGTCTTGCCAACTCCCACGGCATTCATTCCCACTCCCATTCATTTTATTATGAATGTTGAAATATGTGGTTTTAATTTAAGTTTCATACGATACTGTAATTCCTAACTTTTCAATGTCCTGATTTTCCTTTACTTAGAATATCAGCCACTGTTTATTTCTGCTAATGAAGCCAAATTTAAGGTGTTTTCCTCCATTGCAACTTCATACATGACAATACGGCTACATTTCACAGAGGTGGTGACTAGCTTCCTCTATTTTCAGATTCAGATTTACGAGGACTAGCTGAGGATACCCGCAGAAAAAAAATCATCCAATTTCTCACATGAAGCCTGATAAGAGGCAGATTATTCAAACAGCTGACAAGAGTCTTGGAGCACAGGACAAAATCTCTGAAAGTCATTTAAAATAGGGGGTGGAGGGAAGGACATAAAAGAGAGAAGTACAAGCATAGTCTGCATATATTCACTTCACAGAAATCAGGTAAATAAAGAGCCTAAATTCTACTGCACTCCAGAGCTCCTATATTTTCCTGCACCTTGATTTTAGTAGAAATTTGTCAAAACTTGATAGTGCTGTTCCTCTGTTATTGCCAGGAATGGAAGTCCAAAACAAAGTTATCTGTGAACATCTCCTAGACTCACCAATGAATCTGACAAGTAGTCACATAAATGGAATCATAAACTTGCACCTGCAGACTCTCTATATGTACTCAGAGGTAGCGAAGTCTTCTCCCACCACTTTTTTTGTGCTTTCAGAAAGGACAAGGGAAATGGCCTCAGTGTATCAAGTTCAACATTCACCTTCATTTCTGTTTGAAATATACTAAATTTTTGAGAAAAAACAGCCCTCTCTGTCCAGGAATATAGTCTAGGTGAGCTCCAGTGCATCTGCCATTTCTAGTAAAATTCTTTTCTATATCTGGAACTGAAATATTTTCAAAAACCGGTGTCAAATGTTTTATATTTAGCTGTTTCAGAAAGACCATTGATTTGTCTGTTGCATTCTAGCCCCTTCATTGTGTTCAGAAATAAATCTACCCTTTCCTTTTATGCTCTTTTTCTCACAGCTTCTGTTGCCCTACTCTCTTGTGCTATATAGAGGTATTCTTTTTCCTTCAGAACAGGGGTTTCTCCAGTTGGTTCTGTATATTTTCCCCATGTGTTTCAGGGGAGAATTTTTTTGCAGTCAAGGGGTAAAGTTGCAGTTTTAATTCCAGTGGCAAATGTCCAGCACCAACATGAGATCGAGAATGTAATTTCCAGGACTGTCATAGAACTGTTTGGTTGGGTTACTGCATACAGTGCACCTGGAAACATTTTACCCATGGTTGTGTCCTAGATCTGTGGTTGGACTCACTCAAAATCCTCAAAATTTAACTGAAAAATATTTATATTATATCCACAATATCCAACACATATGAGTATACTTTTTTATTCATCTCCAACACTGGAAAGCTTCAGACCCCAATTGGAGAGACTAAACTCAGGTGAGCACAGAGGTCCTTCCTAGCAAGCAGCACTCAATCACTGAAAACAAATATGTCCTCAAACCTGCCATATTACGTTTTTGCTATCTGAGGGTAAGAGAGAAGGAAAGGCCTGGGGACTCAGGGAATTTTCTCAGGGAATTTTTTTGAAAGGGGGAGAAAGGGATAGTTTCTTATCCTTCAAAGGGTGCTTGATGCCACACAACTGAGAGACAGGACTGCAAAAGAGGGGGTGCAAAAATAATCCAAGCAGAGAGACCTAAGTCAAAGATTGAGGAAAAATAGGTCAGAGTTGTCGTTAGAGGTGACTGAAGTCTAAGCTGAGGGTAAAAAGGTGTTGAAGCCATTTAAGCCATTGAAATCCAAGAAAAAAGGGGTTGAAGTCAGATATTATTCTCACAGTACAGTGTTATATACTTGTCACAGCTCAAAATAGGCCATTTCTCTCTTCTCCTGTAATTTTTAAATTAGCCCTAAACAGTCATGAATTTTCCCATAAACTACAGATATAGCCTATTGTTCACATTTTTTGGCAGCCTTTGCAAAACTACATAGTTTCAAAGACCTTGATATCTGCATATGCTGTACTTTCCCAGTTCTTCTTATGCCTGTATCCCACTAAGGCCAAGATATCAAGGTCTCTAAGTTTCATTGTGCTTTCTGTTCTGTCTCTCCTCTGTTTTCTTATAGCTTGAAGATTCAGTTTGAAAGAGGAAACTGAGGAATCCACTCAAAAATGTCTCTGAAACTGTCTACACACCAGGTTCTAGAATAACCAAATGCAGAGGGCGAGCACCATGTGTGCAAGCTCATTTAATTCCAGTTAAGATCTAGAAATAATGTTTGTGTTGTACTTGAGTGCTACACAAATACTCTGGCCTTCCTCCTATTTTTTGAGTCCCGATGCATCAGTGAGAAATATAACATGCAGCTAACCATAAGAAATTAGCTGTTGAGCAAGGCCACTTGCTAAGACAGCATGAGTTAAGGGGGAAAAAAATCTAACCTGCAGCTTTACAATTCTGATCTCTTTTTTTTATTAAATGTTTCATCTATACTTGTGTCACCTGGGAGAGAAACTTTAGTAGAGTAAGGAAGAAATCCTTACTGAAAACCACATATAAAATTTTTTTTGAATAGCTTTTAGGAGAAACCTATCCTCTTCTTTCTTTTACTAGATAATAAAATTAAACAAGCTGGTGGTATTCAGGTCACTTTTGTGGGTCATAAAACTATAATGGCTGTGATGAGTGTGTCATTATTGCTGCTTTAATGCAATGGCAAATTCCCCCCACCTTATCCATCATATTTCTTATCACCTAATATGTAACCACCCACTGCTTTCATTACAACTGCCATGCTACTTTCTCAATGTAGACAGAAGTGATGGGAGGTGAGGGGGTGCCACCAAGGTGGTACAACTGGAGTCCTTGTTCTGCAAAGAGAATCTGTAGAACCAGAGCTGGTTTGGCTGGGAGAAGGCACAGATTCAGCATTCAACAGCATTCCTGACATTAGCAGGAGGGGATGGAGAAGATTCAACCAGGCTCCAGTGTTGTTTGGTGGGAAGATGAGAGGCAGCAGCACAAGCTGAAACACCCAGAGGTCAGGCTGCAGATAAAAGATTCTTTCCCCCTGAGTACAGCCCAGAGGTGGGACAGCTGCCCAGGGTGGTAGAACTGTCTCCATAACTGGGAACATTTCATGCCTTGACTGAAGAACACCTGAGCAGGCCAGTCTGAGCCCACAGCTGAGCCTGCTCTGGGTAGGGCCTGAGTCTGGAGACCTCCCCTTCTTCCAGAATCTATTCTCCTGTCCTGTGATTTCTGTGCACAGTTATCCTCATCATATTTCAAGGAATGGAAGCGCAGGAAAACAGTGTGATTCATCCTATCATCTAACTTTACACAGAAAACCAATTGCTAAGCAAGGAATTTAGTTCCAGTTTTCCTCTAATTGCTAAAATTTGGATTCCATGAATGCAGAGATGCAAGTTTCAAGAACATAAATGTAGATAAAGTTGTATTGAATGTGATGATGTCTGAAGTCCTAAAAAAAGGGCTCATTTCTGCTCTTAGTACCCAGTCATTTATGTTGTCCTTGAAATTGAATTTTCTGGGAAAGAATAAGTGAAAGTGGTAACTAATTACTCAAGAGATCAAAGAAATTGATGTGAGGAGCACTCCTGCATTTGCACCTACAGTGTGTCATGGAACTGTTTGGAGGAGGAATGGCTGCTGCATGTGGAATTAAAATGTTGGGTCTGGTTAGCAGAGTCTTCTGTAAGAAACAAAGCCTAGAGCCTGTATTCCTGCACTACAGATGTACTACCTCGGCTGTGTACTGCCACCACAGATGTACTAGCTTGGCTATGTAATTGGGAATGGGACTGGATGTAACAGAGCACAGAGTTAAAAACTCACAGCACAAAGCTCCCAAAACTTTTGATACTTAATTAAACATTACAGGAGAAGAGAGAAATGAGGGAAAGACACTGTAGAAGGAGGCTTTGGAGCTGTGACTGATGTGGTTGATGTAAACAGAGATACAGCAGAGGATCTGATCTAAGCACCATGCCCACAGTGAGCAGGACATTAGCAAGAAATCTCCTACCTCCTTCTCATGATTCTGGGACAAGGTAATATTAAAGACTGACTATGAAAAGCTAGGAAAAAAAAAAAAGAAATGCTTATGGCTTGACTGAGATTTCTGTGAAAGTCTGAAGAACCACCACTTACTCAAAGACAATGTCAAAACAGGATAAAAGTTTAGATTGTCAGTTGTTTTCCCCTAATACTGAATCATTGGCTTCCAAAAAATTGTGTTAACATCAGGGATGCACATGCAGAATTCAGAAAAATAATACCTATACACCTAGTGGATTTTGGAGTTCAAATGATACAGTAAGGTGTTTTTATTTGGAATCTTGTAATTGGTGGCTGCTGTAACAACTGATTTCATCTTTTGTTGACACTTTAATTTCTTCAAATGTTGTTATTTTGTTAGAGCTAGTCATAGGACTTATTGAAAAGATGTTGGCATATTATATTCAGCAAGCAGTTTGACCAACGGTCTCCCAAAAAACATTTTTTGTTGCTCACATTTGTTCCAGAGTTATATTTAAGTAATTGCTGACTTATTCCCGGCTCTCTTGGGGCTTTCTTGGACAGGTGAATAAAATGTTTCACAAGTCCCTCACTTCTGACACACCAACTACCATCATGTGACAATATACCCAGTTGATTACAGCTCTGTGGCTTGTGTAACTGTCAGAATTTTGTGGATTTTTAATAATGGATTGGCCTAAATTGCACCAGGTCTGCCATCATCAGACAGGACTTCGCAAAGAGGTAAGAGGACTTTGCTTACAACCTGGTTGACAAAGCTTTAAAGCTCTAAGGGGGGAAAAGTATAACATCAGGCTTGGCCATTACAAGCCATGGTTACCTGTGGAGGTGGATGAACTTGCCAAGCCTCTACCCTGGAGGGACGTCCCTTGAATTGGCTGTGATAAGCTCATCTCAACCCTCCCCAGGAGAGATAACCCTTAGATGAGGCTGTTCTCCCTGGTCATGGCCAGTACCCATAATGTTCTGATATATTCATGTAGATTCTTTCTATCCCATTGGTCTTTCCCCTTTGGTACCACCCTTACTTTCCCCCATAAATACCCCAGCTTCTGCCCAATTCAGGTGGGAGCTGTCTTCCCTGGCTCCCTTTGCAGGGTGCTGGACAATAAAGGCTTCCCCTGTGAAATCACCACACAGCATTCCTGTCTCTCTGTCTCTGAGTTGCTTTGGGATCACCTCACAAGGCAGAGCTGAAATCATTGCTGAGAGCTGATCACCTGCAGCCACAGGCTGTGCCCACCTTGCTGAGGCTGCCTGGTGGCCAGAGGACTGCCCAAGGCCCCTGGAAGGTCGTCTCTTGTGAGACCTCTCTCTGGGAAGATCGTGGCATTCCGGTCAGAACACACACCCCTGCCTGGGCGCCAACAGCTACCCTTGGTATTCACCTAGGTTAGAGGGAAGGGTACTAGTGAGGGCCGTCAGCCTGTTGCTCTGAGATGTGTTGAGTACACAGGAGCTCACTTGAAGTCTTAGAGGAGGTCCAGAAGTAAGAGAAGTCAACAATGAAATTTCCTGGGAAATATCTCAGAGAAATTAAGGGATGCTCCTCTAAGAAGGCAACACAACCAACAGCCAGCACAAGTGCTTCTCCACCAATGCATGCAGCATGGGCAGCAACCAGAAGGAGCTGGAAGGCACCGTGCTGCTAGAAAGCTACTAAATAATTGCCACTACTGCAGCTTGGTGGGGTGAACCCCATGGCTGGTATGTAGTTATTAACGGCAATAGGCTATTCAGAAGTTACAAGAAAGGAAGGAAAGATGGTGAGGTTGCCCTCTACATCAAGAAGTGTATTGAGTGTGAAGAGTTATTTCTGAAGAACAGCCATGAGCAGGTCAAAAATTTTGTGGGTAAGAACTCAAGACCAATGCAGCAAAGTGTTCCTTGTGGGCGGTGTCTATTACAGGTCTCTCATCAAGGGGAACCTGTTTGTGAAGCCTTCTCACTCCAGCTACAAGAAGGATCACACTTGCAGACTCTTGTACTGATGAGGGACTTCAAGCTCCCCAACATCTTCTGGAAAGTAGCACAGTGAATTGCAGGCAATCCAGGAGACAGTTGGATTACATGAAGGATAACTTTTTAAACCAGGCGATAGAATAGCCCTACCAGAAGGAATGCCACACTGGATTTGGTGGTCACCAGTGAAATCAGATACATCAAGACTGGAGCAGTTTGTGCTGCAGCGATCACACACTGGTGGAGCTCACAGTCCTAAGAAATATGGGTCAGGCAAAGAACAAAATCAGGACCCTGAACTTTTGGAAAAAAACTTTCAGCTTTTCAAGGAGTTAATTGGCAGGACCCTCTGGGAACTGTCCTCAGGAACAGGGCAGCAGAACAAATGTGGTACATTGTTTAGGATATTTTCCAAAGAGCAGAAGAGCTCTCAATCCCCAGGTGTAACAAGAAAACAGGGACAGAATTTTTAACAGACTTGTGGAGACAGAAAAAGCAGTGATGTTTTTAAATCGTAAGAGAGTAGATTCACACTTTATAGAAGAGAAAAAAAAAATGTGATGAGGTGAGTAAAAACATTCGCACAAGTTGTTCAGGCAAGCTGATCGATGCCCCCACACTCAATATATTCAAGACAAGGTTGGATGGGGCTCCAAGCAATCTCACCACTGACTGTAGGAGTGTTGGAACTAGATAGCGTTTAAAAGACCCTTCCCACATAAAAATGTCTATGATTCTATGAGAATAATTAGAATATAAATTAATTTTCATATCAAAACACATCTCATAATAGTGTTTTACTGAAGAATGTGTAACTGTATTCATTTTTTAACTAAAATATACCTGTGGCAACTGGATAGCTGAATTCCCAAGTGCTGCTTCCAAACTTTGCACTCCAACTGAGGGTACAATTAGTCTTTATCCAGTACTCCAGTAAACGGCAATCTTTTCAACTGCCTTTAAATTATGTGCCCCTGAACAGAAGCAGAGGACAAATGTTGCATGGAGAACATGATTTGCCATCTCTCCCATCTGTCCCCATACACCCCGCCTCACCCACAAATGTCAGTGCCTTATTAATCTCAGATTCAGCGACTCCTTAAAGGAAAAGATTCCAACTGAGATGGTGGCATTTCTTTAGGTTTCAACCTCCGTTTGGCTGTGATCCACTGGCCTTAGGAAAGGGATTAAATTTTATTTTTCTTGTCAGCCACCAGTCTTATCTGACTCTGCTTTTTAAACCAGAGTCTCTCTGCTGGAATTTAATGAACAAAAGTGCTTTTATGAACTACTGGTATGTATAGTCAGATGTAATTCTGTTTATTTGAGACAGTGCAAGAAAATAGATCCTACTGTATTTAACAATTTCATCTAGCAATTGTATAACAACATTTTCCATGAGCACTGTAACTCTAAAAAGAAGTCAATTAGCCACAGTATATTAAAGCTTTTTGGTATTGTACAGAGTTCAGTATTAAACAGAGTTGTAGTGCACTTCAGGGAAGGTTGATATGGAATTTTATGACTGGAAAATATTTTTAAAGACATAGAAAGCTAATAATGCATTGTACCTCCCTGTCATATAAAGAAAATTTTACTTCCTATAATCACTAGGAAGGTGTTCAGGGAAGACAGCACTGCAAATCTACCAGTAAAATGTGCATGTAAAAGTATTTCCTTTTGTAGAAATAATAGTTTCTAGCATTATACTAGATATTCAGAAAGAACCAAACCCTAGAAACAGTCACCACCACAATTTGAGCCAATAGAGTAACTGAAAGGGTATCAGTAACATTTTCTGGAGCTCATCTCTTTATACAGGATTGCTGAAATTTGTTAAGAACTTATGTTAGCCATACTGATGGAGGTATGAATAAACTTCAATAAACTTTATTTTGAGGTTTGATGTCTCTCAGATTTGCTGTATTACTTACGTGCTTTTAGATTGAGTGCAGGTTAAAAAAAGAGTGAAAAATCAATAGCAGAAGTAAAAGTTCTCCCCCACAGGCTTACTATCATATTCCATTATAAATCCTGTTGTTAAACAGTTTATTACAGGACCTAAAATAGTTGTCTTGATAAAGAATTTACTAGGTGTAATCTGAAAAACAACCACCATTTTTCTGCAAAGCTCAAAAAATTTTGACCAAACATTTTAGTGAGCAAGCAATTACTCTGTCCAGTTTTAACTAGTCTCTTACTCCATTTTACATCCCTAATAATATATTACTATGAAACATATTCATTACTGTGTTACATATTCATTACTATATTGCACCATTACTATGAAATATATTCATCCAGATGCTGTTTATCTTTAAAATTCCTTTTAAATATATTAGCAAATCTAATTTCAAAAAGCAGGTGTAGTTAACAAGTTACTGAATTGTTGAAATCAAGGAAGGCCGTTGTTAGCTCAGAAATCTTATAGGCCTTTCTGTTTCTTATGGAAGGGTATGAGTTTATTTACTTTCATATATCTGGTGAGGTTCATTTTCTTCCCTGGAACCCTAAAAATCCAAGAAAAAAATAAAATCGGTACTTTGAACAAATAAACGTGCTACATATTTTCTGCCTCTTGTTACATAGAAGCAAGCACCCAAAATGGTTTTCAGAGAAGTGGGCTTCTGGTCTTGACCGTCAGCTTTCGTTAAACTGATAAAAGGTGGATGATATTAATTTTTTTTTTTTAAATGCACTATTTGTTGCTGCTGATCCAATTTTATTGTGATATGTTCATAACAAAATGATGCACATTATATATTAAACATTTCACATATACTCCAGTACCAAAATTATTAGAGGCTAGAATTATTGTGCAGTAAATTTTTTGAACAGATACTATGATTGTGTTTTGTTTTAAGCTTGATGTTGAGCAAAACCCCAAGAATTATTGCTTCATAATTTATGTTGTGTTGCTCAATTAACTTGCAGGTTGTGATAATACTTTCTTTTGTCAGCAAATATTAACTCCATAGTATAAAATGCATCAGAGTCATTCCTATTACAGGTGGAGTAAGATGGTAAAATAATGTTGTTTATTTATCACAGTTTCCTAGGGGAAGAAAATAAAAATAGATACATATGAGTTGGCTATACTAGTGGTACAGCAACTCAAATCTTCAGAATTTAATTTTCAAGTAGTTAAGTAAAGCTCATAACTTTATCACTGAGGTAATGAGTGCTTCCTATTCTCAACTACTGGTACCTGCTCAGCTTAACTGTCTGAGATTTTTTTTCAAAGACAGACTGTAAATCCAGAGGTATTAATTTTGCAGTTTACAGACATTGATGCCTTCACAATCACTTCAGATTTACTTCTTGAATTTGCTTTGTGACTAAGCTGCCTCTCTTTACATGAAAAATTAATTTTTCTATCCATTGTATAAAAAAAACAAATCCCTTGAATTAGGTAAAGCCAAAGTCAGAGCAAATCATGCTTTATTAACAAAGTACAGGAATTTGTTAACCAAATTTCTTTTCTTAATATACACGCAGAGCATCTCTACTCAAATAAATTCTGACATGACAAAATTTCAAAATTATTTCCCCTGTCTTGGGCTTTTGGGCTTAAAGTCTTGATCCACAGATAGCACTTCATGATACCTTAATGATGAATATGACAAAGAATAGAAGAACTATTCAGTAAAATATTTTCCTTTTGTAGGTTCCTATTTTACTGTCAGCTTCTTGTATCCAAGGATGTGCAGAAAGTATATAACAGTCAAATGCACAAGGCAAGTGTTGGGTACCGTCCCACTGTGCAATATACAATATGGGAGACATTAACAAAAAATTCCTCTGTGTGTTGCCTGAACAACTCTGTGAAATACTAAACCTGTGACATCCTTAAGCCACTTCCTGCTGTCAGACCTAATTGATAGCAAGTACATCTGTCCCTCAAAATCCTGGCTACCTTATTGCAGCCATGGCTACCGTTTAGCCAAAGATGTTTAACTGAAAGGATGACATATGTTTAGTAATATTAGGAGGCTTGTTTAAGTCAGATGAGAGCAGAAAAATTATCTAAGTACAGTAAAAATTATCTAAGTATCTAATATCATCAGATATTTATATTCTCTTGAAGACAAATAGATGGTAAGTGATGCTGTTTGGAAGCATTAAATTTTATACAAAGTGTTGTGAAGAATATAGTTTTCCCATTTCACTCTTAATACTGTCCTCCTTTTGGCAGTAAGGAGCTACTGAAATCACAGTGAAGATTTAGTCAGGGTGTGTTACGGTCATAGAAAAAAATACTTACACAAGTGTAATATCTACAGTGTATGGTCATGCAAGGGCATTATACAGATACGTGTGGGAACAGAGCTGAAAATCCTGGACAAAATAATATCTTGCAAAAGACTAGTGGATATATTTTTGTCATGTAACAAGTCAAAGAAAAACTTTCTAAAATCTAAAAGAAAATAAAGAAGTACCCATTATTCTTTCTCCTTTACTTGCTCAAGTTTGAACAAATCTACTTTTCTTCAAAGATCTGTTTCCAGTACTGCAGGTGTGACTCATAGAGCATAGACATCCATGACTCATAGCACATTCCCTAAAATAGAGGGGGAAACTATGAAGAGTTGGCAGATTCTATCAGCTTCTGGCAAGCAACAACCCTTGCTCCTCTATGTAAAGCTTCACAAACTAAGAATATGCAGCTCAGAGACCAGTAAATTTTTCCAGCTGCACGTTCTTACCTTATGCGATCTACAGCAAACATAGTGAACACAGGCTAGAAGTCCCCTCTGCATATAGAGGTCCCCTATGAAGACTTACATGCAAGTATGGTCCTCATTTTCTGTTCAATGCATTCTCTATGATAAAAAGTTCTTTTTGGTATTTAACCAATAGAATGTCATTACTTAATGTTACCATAGACAATTTAAAAAAAAAAAAAACAAAAAAAAACCAAGCACAGACTCAGTATTATCTTGTCTAAAAGTTATACAACACCATAACCAAAGAACCAACTCTTGCTCCTACACCCAGAAATATTTTTGTATGTACATAAAAGCAAATTAACTTCCAATTCACTTAAGTATCATACAGACTACGAGTGGGCAGGTTCCGATATTCTCACCCTAACACAGCTAATTTCACTGAGAGATTTTCTGGAACAGCTACAAACCACCTTTACCTATGAAGACATTTTAATACATTCCTGGTTGTGGGCATAAATATTAACTGCATTCTTCCAAAAGCACTCCATTGGCCTTCATGGATAAATCCCATCAAAAAAATTGTGCTCTTCAGTCACTAGATTGTTGTCACTAAATGCATAGCTATTGATGCGTGTGGTTGAAGTCTTTGTCTTCCATTCTTGCCCAGTTTCCAAAGTATGAACTTTTTCTCTGAAATGCCTTCATTATCTTTGTTTATAAACATATTCTCTCATTTATAGCTGAGCTAGAACTATCTGACAATTCCTGGAAAATAAGAATTTGTCTTTTTATTAAACTAAATATTGTGAATATCCAGATTTTTAAAAATTTTACTAACTGTAAAATGCTAATGTAGAGCATATAAACAATATTGAATGCAACATATTTTACCAATATTAAAGACAAAATAATTTTTTTCTGTTCCTAGACAAGCAACACAAAAACGCTGGAAGGGTGATGAAGCTGTATTTATCAGGTGTTGTGCTGTCTAGGAAATAGTATCAATTTCAGAAAGGATAATGAAATTGCTTATAAATTGAAATACTAATCATTTGAATCCCTGGACTACATCGAACTCCTTAAAGGCAAGTAAAATTGCCCTTAGTGATACGTCATAGTATCACTAAAGGAAGTTTCGTGATATTTTCACATTTACTTCAATTCATAGGATTAAAGAATAAAAATCTTACTCTGATGATTATAGACAAAGCTACAAATGAGTCCTTTTGCAGTAGAAACAGCTAGAAAAAAAACCAAACACATGGCTTGCTTGCATGTGTTTGTACAAGTTTCGCTAATCCTGTACTACTTTTGTGTAGAAATCTGTGGCAGTATGTCTAACAGATCTCAGGGGAGAATAACCAGACAGCCCATCAAAAAGAAAAAGGTCACAATGTTCTTGAGCTTTTGTCTATCTAAAATACATGAAGGCACAGCAAGCTTTCCTATCACTTTAGAGCTTACAGTCCACATGCCTCTGCTTTTGCAAATTGCTCCCATATCCATATGCTAAAGTATCCACAGAATAATTTACATTTTTCTACATCAAAATGCAGAGTTCAACAAGCAGCAACTGGCTCTTAATAGTGATAGAGTAGCTAATCTGCACTAAATCAGATTGCCAGTTGGATGGATGCTTATCTGTGGTAACATTCAAAGTCCCTTTGTCTTTGTTCCAGTTTTTATTTCTTCAGACTCTTTGCTGTTACAAAGATTGCAGATGATCTGCAGACAATTCCTTTAAAGAGGATGTAAATTGATGCAACAGTGATTGGAACCATTTTCAAAGTTGAGCAGGTGCTTGTAAACTTTTCCTGGGCCAAGTCCAGTGTGGTCAGTAACTTTCAAGTTCTCTGGAGAACAATTGATTTTTCATGAAAGTAGATCCATTAAGAAAGTAAAAGCAGAAAGGATGTTATTTAGATATTTTCTGTGAATCATACCATCCTATCAGCTTTGCTACCCAGAGAAGAAAGTCACTTAATATGACAGTCATTATACGTCTCATTTAGACTGTTTTTTACTATGCGGAACCAATCTGAATATTCTTTAGGAGGTAACCTTCCCCAGACTCTGCTGGTGTTCCCGGGGCTCTTATGAGATATCATTTGTTCAAAACTGCATCCTGCATCCTGCAGCCTCTCAAAGGTTTCTAAGGCCAACAAAGTCTCCATTCCTACTATGCCACAGACAAGGGTAGTCATGGTGGGAATTGGGAGTGGAATTTGAATCAGCTTTAAAATCTTATTTTTTTCTGATTTCTCAGAGTCTATCTTTTATAATTTTAGCAGAAGATACATGTTACAAGAAATTCTGTTAGCAAAGAATAAGTCTGTCACAGTTTTAAACAGTCTGTATGTCTTAATGTTTGTGAGAAGTGTACAGGTTCATAAGCAGAAAAGGCTGCCCCTGTAGCTGCGAACAGCTCAAGAATGCACCTCATCTCATATCAATTTTTACTTGAAATATTTCTGCTATCACTTGGAAGTCACTTGAAAACTTCCAAAGCAGAAATCCTTCTACACTGTATTTCACTCTTTATTAAAAAGCTCCAGCTAAAGGCACTATTAGTTTTTTATGGTTACTACTGTGCTTACACAATAATATTAATCCAGAGTGATCTGGAGTTTTTCCTGTCCATTTGGTTTTTGTCAGTTCAAAGTAATAACCACTAGCATGCAGTCTGCATATTTTCTGTCAATGCAGAAGTAAAAGCGTCTGTGGACTCAGTAACCCACACCACCAACACTGAATGAGCAGCAATGCAAGATTCAGCTCCCTCTTTTGATGTTAATTACATTCTCAAAAGGGACATGTTTTTTCTTTAAACCACCTATATTATGTGTTGGAAAAGTAGCCATGGTTAGAATAATAACTATACAAAATACCATCTTAAAACTAACAGGTCTAGGCATAGAAAGCATTCTGACCCAAAACTGATTTATTTTCTTACCACTATGAACTGATACTGCCTTTTGTTTATTGTACTTCTGTTAGCTCCGTGACACTAATCTTATTTTGAGAGAGTAAAATATATTCTAGCTAAGACATAATTGATAAAATGTTCACACTTTAGCTCTAGCTGAAGACTGCTTAGTATTTGGGCTATAGAACTACACGAGAAAAGATAAAGACTCTTTTTTAGAGAACTGACTGGCTTTCCAGAGCATGAATATTGGGGAATTCAGGATTTAATATTTCTGTTACTTCATACCTTTTTTTCTGATTGGTATATTTAATCTGAGACTTGCTAGAAAATTTTCTTTCAATAGAAATGCACAAAGTAACTACTGTACAGTATTTAGTGCATAAATACACATAGTATATATATTTTTTTCAGCATTCCTGATGCCTCGTCCTCCAGCTGAAGATACAGAACAATACAAGCAAGTTTCAGCAAGTCAGAACTGATATAGGTTAGATACTTGCTCTTTTATTGAGTCATCTTTGGTGAAAACCTGAGATGTCATGGATAAAGCCTTCAGATATGCTGTAAATTGTTGCAATGCGTGGCCCTTCCCTGAGCCCAGCTGCCCTCAGCTGGGTCTCCTCAGCTGCTCAGCACGTCTCAACAGAACCAATATGTGGGTTCTTGGCTCAGCAGCACCTTTTTCTTTGTTGTCATGGTTGTGGTATCTCAGAAAGAGTGGACTCTCCGAAGTTGGAAAGGAACAAAGGTTTATTTGGGGAACATGGGGGAACGTCTTCTTCAAACCATGCCCCAGGAGAGACAACCCCCCTGGGCTATCGTGAAGTTTTTATACTTTTTAGACAAAGAGAAGGCGGGAATAAAACCAAAAGCCAATAAAACAATTAATACAATAAATGCCTACTACATTACATAGTTAGTAAAAAATCACAGGTACACAGGGGAGTGGACTCAAGACTTCTGCCAATCCAGGACAGAGGCCCTGGAGGTTTCTGGACTATAGAGATATCAAATTCAGTGATGAACAGAGGAAGGAAAAAGGGGGGGCATCTTCAGAAGATGGGTATACCTCATCCAGGAAGGGGCCAATGAGAGTCTGCCTCTAGGCAAAACCTAGAGATGACATTGAAACTGTTATCTACTTGAGATAAGAAAGCATTCCAATACCAAGGGGCCCATCTAGGGAAAACTAAAACTCACACTATTCTAATAATATGTTTTAAACTAAATTTTGCAACCCCACAGTAAATTACTAAAATAATTAGCCATCATTGGCTATATATATCTTGACCCTATACATATGTCTGCTTCCCAGTGTGTAAAAACACCATGAAACTTTTGCTTATGAATAAGAAAACTGCATATAAAAGACAACCTTAAACTTCATTCCATGTCAAAAATGTAGGGACCTTAAAACTTAGTGAAGATGGTGAACACTGCAAGAAGCATGAAAAACTCCAGAAGAATAACCAGCTTTGAGTGCAGCAAATATATATACTGATTTTCTGAATGGAGTTGGATGGATTTTTATATAACATCTATAAAATGAGAAATTAAATTATAAAAATGTACACTCTTACTAACCTGAACTTACATAGGCTGTGATTTTAATTCTAATAGCGAGTTGTGTTTCATCTTAACAGGACAAATTCACCTTTAGATGTACCAGAAACACACAACTGCCTTATGGAAAAATGACGCAAACATTTGGTGTGTGGTGACATTGATTTTATTATGGTAAATGAGAGCTCTCCCTAGTGCTCACCTGATTTCAAAGTCCCACATTAATATCTACACTTATTGTCAGCTAGAGCCAAGTGAATTTTGAAGAATTTTCTATATCAGCATTGGTCCACAAGACCTAGTGAAACATCTTCTGTTTAGATCATGGCATTTTTTTTCATTGTTTCCTAACAAACTGAGAAAGACTGAGTTTTACCAAGAAAATGGGACAAAAAATATCATAACTATGGGTACATCTCACCTCGAGGAAAGGTTTTAATTTGACATATAAATAACCACAAATTTGCATACTCATATAATCATATAACCATAAATTAATTTGGGCTGCAAGGACCTGCCATGAAGATAATATAGTTCCAACCCCCCTTTCATGGACTGGGATGCTTTCCTTGTCTGCCCTTCCAAATAAAATCAAACCAAAGATAGGACTAACTGGAAGTTTTCATAGCAAAATAGCTTTTGTCTCAGCAAAGCCATGAGACTTGAAAGTTGTCACCTGTATGCAACTGAAAGACTTTTGTCTTTTACTTTAATAGCTTGAACAACACAATCACTTTCTTAAGGACAGAATGAGTCCAGAAGGTCTGCAAAAATTATTTTGTCCTTTTATTCCTTTCTTTCCTCTTTCTTTTTTATTAAAGAAACAGAAGAATTTTCACTATGTGTTTTCCAAAAACATTTAGCTTTGCCATATTTAATATTTCTATTCTCTCTGTCAGTGATAGGGTAAAAAGTTCAACACAAATCTGCAACCCAATAGGACATTAAATAGCATTTGATGAAATGAGAATGCAAAAATTATGGATTAAGGTAAATATTTTGTCAATATCTTTCCAAGCCGTAGAAAAGACTATAAGAGAAGCCTTGTGAGAGTTCTCACAAATCTAGAATAAATTTTTGGTGCATGTAACTTTTTCAGTTTTGAGTCCTTGAACAAAAGATTGGCTTTGAAGAGTTCGTGGTGCATTCAAAACTTTAAATTGAGGAGTTCATGGTGCATCCAAAGGTTTAAAGACTTTCCATCTAAAACTCCATCCATTTCAGCAGAGTGACATTCTTATTGCACTGTTTATTTTACTTCTGTAATGCCAGTATATGCATACACATAACATACATGAGTCAAATGTGTCCCCACTTTGACATTACACTATTAAGAATGTGGTCTCTGAGCTTTCAGTTAGATTTGACTCTTAAATGTCCCCTACTATAAAGGCAGAAGAAAAGAATGCATAAAAATTAATCCTAGAAAATAAAAAAATCTTCAGAATATTTTGTGGATTCCTCAAGCAAAAAAAAGTATTTCTAATCTTTTTACAGGTTTTGTCTAAGATAACAGTAACAATAGTATTCATACATTTTTCACTCTTTAATTAGTTTTTTAAATAGCCTGTACCTACACAAAGGGTGGAAAAATTCTCCCTGTAAAAATTTGTACGTAGATCTTCTGCAAAAATTATAGAAGGTTTTGAACTAAACCTAGATAGTTTTGCACAGCTCTAGATCTTTCATCACTGTTCAGTACTCAGGCCTCAAGTTCTGGTGCGGTCAGAGATATTTTATAACTCACAGCATGTGCTTCACTATTAAACAAAGCAATCAGCTTCCAGCAGAGAGCCCAACAGAAAATTGTCTCTGTGTGTGATTAAGTTTTTTCCATGTTATTCCGATTTTGGAAACCATGCTATAAAAAACCACAAAAGGTAAAATGAGTTCTTGAGTTGTGAATGTCTAAACTGCATAAGCATTTTATAAAAGGTATAAAAAAGGTCAAGAGAAACCCGTGAACCTCCTTAGTACTGTGTAGCAGGAGCATAGGCCCTGCCATATGAGCCTCACCAGGGAAATTTTAAGTAGGAGTTTTAGCAATGTAACGTGATTTGGCAAGAGCTGAATTTAAATGTGGTTGTGAGGTCCCCATAAGCAACATATGCTTTCACTAAGCTGCAGTATTCCTCCCTTCCTTAGCCCAAACTTTGAAATTATTACTTTGTATTTAAGAAAATTATATAGTTCTACACCAAATCAAAGTTGTTCTTGATAAAACTATCATATTATGAAATTACAGCTCATCCTGAGGAAGAGAGAAAAAGTGAATATGTAATTTTGACCCCTTTAGGGGAAAGAAACTAAAAAGAAACAAAAGCGGAGAAAAGGAGGGGGAGAGAATGAAGGAGGAAGGAGAGGGAGGGAGATGTCTGCTTATGATTATGAAATGAACGTTGAATCTTTTCTATTCCTGCAGCCAGGAATGTCTGACTTTTTTAATACCTTACTGGAGTGAAAATTTGAATTATACCCTGAATGTAGAAAACTTTTACTTACATGATTATGGAAAATTATACATTAAAATGGAAAACAAACACCTTCCAGACACAACTGGAGATTGAAACATGTCTAAAAGCAACGTTGCCAATCTGGAATTTGGAAACAAAGAACATACTTTAATTTCTTTTTCTTCCCAGTCAGTGAGTGGGATGACAGTGCTGCCTAGGAAGGTTCTGACATGCCCTCAAATTGTTCTGTGTACTTTTACTTCCTGTGTTCTTTGTCATGTGAAAGCTGACAAACTTTCCTTTTCAAATTAGATTAACTTAACCATCATAATAATATCATCCTTAAATTTCTTGTATTATTTTTAATACCACCCCAGTAGCATGCCAGGACAGGAAAGCCATCTCTAACACACAAACTCCCAGAGTTATCACATCACCAAGAGAACAAGGACGTCTTCTGAGGCCTGCTTGCTGAAGGAAGACAATGAAAGACTAAAGGAGGAAGACTAGATGTTTATCAGGACAACCACCTAATTTTCAAATTGCATTTCAGAAATCAGTGTTATTGAGCTTATGCTGCTGCATGGAACCAGAGCCAGGGTGTAAGGGTATGGCCCTGATCCGACATAGGTGTTCTCTGCTCTTGCTCTTGTGGGACAAGCAGTGCTTCTTCATGAAGGCAAGCTTTCTTCTGAAGGCAAGTAGTGTTTCTTCATGAAGCACACCCTAACTCTGGATGAAGGATTTCTTCCCAGTCTTTCCTCTGTCCCAGGTGGGATATATCTGATGTAACACCTTCAGATCTTCTCCTGAGGTTGCTTTAGGCTCTTATTCAGAGTGCATCTGCAAACTGCAGACAAGCTACCTTTAAAAAAGCAAAAAGAAGCTAGGGCTGGGAAAGGAGTAGTAGGGACTCTTTTCCAAAAATAAGCTCCAAAAAGCTGAAATGAAAATGGACATCCCTTAATACCAGATAAGAGAGAAAAAACCATTACAGAGACAAAGAAAAAAAAAAAAAAAAAAAAAAAAAAAAAAAAAAAAAAAAAAAAAAAAAAAAAAAAAAACCNNNAAAAAAAAAAGGATAAATCCCTAGTGGTTGAGTTTCATTCACTGGCTAGACTTAAACTGTAGTTTGTTTCAAACTAACAGAAGGTGCCTAACAAAATCTTACACCCAACAAACACAAGACAAATAAGAGAAAGTATATTGCTGAAAACTATGGTAAATTGTTTCCCCTGCAGTGTGACCAGAAGTATTGGCTCATAAATCCACACTGTTAGGAGTGACTAGCTTCTATCAGTTTTTATGACATTTAGATCAATGTTTAGGTATGGAGGAACATGATTGTAACCAGACCTGGGAATAGTAACATGGATTTTCTTTTTCATGGTTTGTGTTTCAGTTTTCTGGTTTGGTCAAAAAAAAAACATCTGAAAACCAAATCTCCTTAAGCACGTCAATTCCAATAGGCTAAACCTGAATAATATTGCCACTACATTTTCCAGTGCATTCCTAGCCCTGACCCTGATTATCATCTGGACCCATTCCTAGCCCTGACCCTGATTATGATCTGGACCCATCACTGTGAACCTACATCATATGTGAAAGTACATCACACGTGAAAGTACATCACACGTAAACCTCATGAAATTCAAGAAGGTTGAATGCGAGGTACTGCACCTGGGTCAGGGCAAACACAATATCACCAGATATTGGGAGGCGAATTAGGAACAGCCCTGTGAAGAGGGACTTGGCAATACTGGCAGGTGAAAATTTAGACGTCACCTGGCAGTATATGCTTGCATTCCTGGAAAACAACCTGGGCTGGATCTAAAGAAGCCAGCAGGTCGAGGGAAGTGATTCTGTGCCTTTAGTCTGCTCTTGCAATACCATACCTGGACAACTGAATCCAGTTCTGGGGCCCCAAAACATGGATCTGTCAAGAGGAGGGCCAAAAATTTATCAGAGGGCTGGAACACTTCTGTCACGAATGGCTGAGAAAGCTTGGTGTGTTCAGCCTGGAAAAGGGGTGTCACTTAGGTCATCTGGTACTTTTACTTCCACCATAAAAAAAAGAGGGAGGGCTACCTTTTATATATGTAGATAGTGATAGGAAAAAGAGGAACAGTTTTAAACTAGAAGAGAATTTTAAATTAGATTATGAAGGAATTCTTTACTGTGAGGGTGGTGAGGCACTGGCACAGGTTGCCCAGAGAAGCTCTGGATGCCCAGTTCTGGAAATGTTCCAGGCCAGGCTGAATGGGGCTTGGAGAAACTTTGTCTAGTGGAAGGTGTCCCTCCCCAGGGCAGTGGGGTTTGGACTAGAAGACTTTTGAAGGTCCCTTACAACCCAAATCATTATACTATTGCATGATCCTCAATAACAGGAAACTGAAAATGTTAATATCAGCATCTTAAAATGGACTTTAAGTTTCTTCGGAATAAGGAGCCCCACTAGAACCGCAAATTCTCATAAAAGACATGAAAGGCAGTTCAGCTTGCCTTTTGACTGAGACCATGGCACAAACATGAATAAATGATTTACATTTATCTATTTTTATTACTAGGCAAGCAGGAATATTAAGTTACCTATCAGAAACATCCCAAATACTGAGAAATTTCAAATGCTCTACTAAACCCAGCCTCACCTATTACTCATACCAAGTAAAATCTAAGCATCCCAAGCTCTGAGGAAAGTTCTGATTTCAAAGCCAGCAGCTTGCATTATTTAACATTTACCTACGTTAGCATATCATCCAGGCACATACACTTAAAATAAGAAATAATTTAGGCAGATACGAAAAAACTCACCTTAATCTCCATATAAGAAATATTACAATAATTAAATGTCAGAAATCAACAAAAATCTGTAGAAGTGAAAAGGAGCAATCTTAACCAACCAGAGCAAAATTTATGCCTCTTGCATATCTATTGTGTCTGATGACTCACTAAATAAATGTTTTGCATGGTACACTGGTGATAAAAAGAGCCAAATGGTATCTTATTAAAATTCTAGTATGAAAAAATATATCCTCAAAAGCTGTATTTGTGTGTTTCTGAGCTACTGTTACTAAACTAACCTCTAGATATAGAAGATTCATTAAAATAGATAATCTGCATTTAAATTCTCTTTCAATATCTAAGGAAAGAAAGGTACTGCTAATTTATTTCTAAACTGTTTGGTTTTTTCTTCAGATTTTGCCTTATTGTTCTGGGATAGTTTCAAATTGTAAGAATAAGTCAAATGCAACTAAAGGCCAGATTATTTTTCTGTAGTTCCCTTAACCAATATAATTGAATTTTATTAGGTTAAAAAACAAACCAAACCAAAATCCCAAGAAGGTAAAATTATGGCCGACAAGAGTCTTAAATCTGCTTTATTGTTGAAATTTTTTAAAAGTTCTTCTCTGTGAAAAATATAGTTCCTGGGACGCTGTCAAAGTCAGTAACAGGGGATGATGACTGGCACTGGAAACACTAGAATATTTGCAGTGGAGTAACATAATTTAAAAGAATTTTGCATATTGGGTTTTTTTCTCTCTTGCTTTCAATTTTATTGAATAACGTTTCTTAATACACCTTTTCTTTTCCTTCTTGCATATTTCTTACTACAAAGATCACATGGAAAATTGTCAAACGCTACTTACATTTTCTTACTTCATAATCAACCAATAACAATATAGAAATAGAATGTTAATGAACTGGTCAAGTCATCAGTCTAGAATTAACAATATTATGGATAAAGAATTAGACCTAGTTTGAGCATAAGATTGCTGGATGACCATCCTAGCTAAATTACTTTCTGCATCTATAAAATAATGTTATCTGCTACAGTACTATGAAGATGAGTTCAATTTACTGGGCAAAATATTTCACAATTTTCAGATAAAAATTTTGAAGGAACATTACACACAAACTATTTCTGAAAAGGCTAATAAAAAAATCATAATATCACAAAATACTTTGACACTTAGCTGTTTACAAAAAAAAATATCTACTATTTTTGAAAGCCATTTAGAAGAAATTTTCACCTGCATTTCTCAAATACTCTGCCATTAGTTTACTGAAGTTCATATTTATTTCTGAAAGACCACTAGCAGCATTCATTCCAAAGTTTAAGAAATAAAATTAAAAGGGTGTGCCTTTCTTATTAACCTGGAATAATTTAACCATTTTCTCCAGGGTATTTTTATTCCTCTTTTTTAATTACTAAGACTACTTGCTAATTTCATCTACTTTTCACATTTTTGCTTCTGGCAGAACTTTTATTATATAAAAGAGCAGTTTAATTGAGTTTTGGTTTTCATCATTTAGCAGAAAGCCAAAACGAAGTAGTTGGAAATAGTTTTGAGCGGAATTTTGGCAGTGGAAAAGAGAGATGAGTATAGTGTATGCCTGGATAATACAGGGGTTTTTTTTATTCTACCAAAAGGTTTTTTCTCATGTTGGCAAAGAAATTCCAACACACTAATTCATTATTCTGTTCTGTAATTTCTCAGCATGATGACTGGTTTACCTTGCATAACAATAACAACTTTTTTGCTGTATTTTCATGTGTTCTTACAAAATTCACTGTGACAAAATATTCTGGTTTCAGCTAGGAGTGAGTTAATTTCTTCTCAGTAGCTGTTACAGTGCTGTGTTTTGCATTCAGAATGAGAATGATATTGGTAATGCCCTGATGTTTTGGTTTCTAGCTAAGTTGTGTTTATCCTAAATAAAGGACTTTTCCTTGTCTCATGCTCTGCCAGTGGGAAGGTGAGTAAAAGAAACTGGGGGGAGCACAGCGATGACAGGTTACCTGAACAGTCCAAAAGGATATGCCACACCATAAAATGTCATGCCCATTGTATAACTGGGAGGGGTAGCCAAAAGGGGTAAACCTGCTTTTGGGAAGGGGAGTCTGGCATCAGTGGGTGGTGAACAATTGCATTGTGCATTATATTTTTTCCCTTATTATCATCACTATTATTATAGTTTACCATTATTTCTGTACTTTTACCTTATTTTCAATTATAAAACTGTTCTTATAGCAATCTACAAGTTTGACTTTGGTTTTTTTTCCCCATTCCTCCTGACTAAATTAAGGAGAGAAGGGGGTTGACTGAGCAGCCTAATTTCCAGCTGGGAAAACAACATGCTTCAGAAATTAATCACTATGTCATTTAAATAATTCAGCTTTTTGTTGTTGTTCCTGTTATAAAAGATCAATAAGACATAACAAAACATATGAAGATATCTTTTACCAGATTAAAAACTACAGAGGGGTAGTTTGATTTGCTACTAGTACTCACATTCAGTGACATACTTGTTTATTTTTCATTCACACAATTTTAGTGTACTACAGTAAAAGAGTAATACAATAATTGAAATGAATCCATGCTAGATTTTTTCAACACATATAAAATGAGAGAAGATTTAAAAATATTTAGTGTTGGGGTTTTTAGGATTCCTTGTTTTCAGTTGTGTTATTAGGCAACTCAATGAAATGACACATTTAATTTCCATCACTGCTGACTTTATGAGGTCAGAAAGTCAGACTTTACATTCTGCACTTTGCAATACCTCTCCTACCTTTAATAAGTACTATCAGATCAAGCTGAACTGGTAAACTGATAATGCAAGAAGCAGTGCAGAATCCATTTCCCATTTCCACAATGTGTTTCTTGATTGCAGTAGGACTTGAAGTGCTGGACTGAAAACAGCAGTACTAAAATATTTTGGCATAGCCAAGAGGTACACCAGTATTGGCATAAATATTTTGTTCAATCATGATCCCATTGCTTTACTGTTTCTACTAAAAGTGAAGCTTGAATTGGCAATCAAAGAAGGAGAAAGAGATTTCCAAACACAGATATATTTAGATGAAGATGCTAGGTTTTGTATTCCATTTTTAAATTCTATCTACTCTTTAATTAAAAGGAAATAATGCTCACCCAGTTAATATTACTGCTGACCATTTACCATGTCAATGGATGGGAAAAGGAAATTCAATCTGCAACCAGAGACTACTCACAGCCACAATGAATTGTTAAGTAGTAGATCTCATATAACAGAAGGACACTGAAGTAAGCTGCTGACTGATTTCTCTCTCCCTCTGTCTTGCTCTACTCCACTCCCTAACTTTTTTTCAAGTTTGGCCCAAGTTGCAGGTATCTAAACTTAGCTGCTGTGCCTCATTCCAACAAAACAAATCAAGTATGAATCACAGCCCTTCCTCCCCCTGAGCACTGCCAGTAGATCTGAGGCTTCTGTTCAGATCCAAGACTTTTGTCTTTCCCCTTCTACTGCCAACTAAAATACATTTGGTAATATTTAATTAAGGTTCTTATTCAGATTATATGGTCTCAATGCTAAGAACAAGACTATCTGCCCAACTCCCAGTGGCATGGTTAAAGATACAAATATCAAATTGGTAACCCTTCATTTAGATTTAATGTGAAGAGTTATTGTGAATTAAATAACTATCAAGAGATTATTAAACCTTACCTAGAGATTAACAAGCATTATTAATTTCATAGCTGTTAACCCTCTATAATTGTGTCTTTTGTAATCGGTTGGCATTTACTCATTAGTGTTATAGAGAGCTGTCATAGCTTTGAATGTTATGCAACTGTTTTATCTTATTACAGATACTTTAATAGCCTTTGGTTATCTATATTATGAGAAATAGCCACCTTAATTAATTACCATTTTACATAATTTTGAGAGCTAAGATTCAAAATTCAAATAATATGCCTAATGGGCATATCACAGTGTGAAGTCAAACAACAGGAGGCATATTGGGCCTGTATTTTTTTTCCCCGATGTGGGAAAATGTTTTACAAACAGAAGGTCACATTTAGCAGTGTTAAATACTGAAGCAGGCAATATTGAACACAACATCTGGTGTTTCAAAATTTAACGTTATGTACTTGATTATGAAGTACACATGGGTTAGGTGCTATAACTATTAGTGTAAATGCAGTACAGGATGTGATGGGTAGAGCAGGAAACAAGACAATCTGATCCCACATACATGAAAGTCTGTAGTGTAGTCATTGAGTGCTGCTGTGTGAAAAAAAGAAGCAGTGCTCAAACAAGGGTCACTAAATTTAATTTACCAGCTGATGATCTCCCACAAGCTCCACTTCACCCAGATCAGCTTGCTACATAGCTGTGCTATATCCATTTTTCTCTATTTTCTTTTAGCGGCCTAAAGCTTGGCAGTAATTTTTCAACATGTAGTGGTCATTGTTTCACTACACTATTGCTCCCATTTGTCTAGATTTTTGTTGGTCATGAGAATTTTAAATCTCTGCAATGTGTTATTAAAGGTCATGTTGTTTGAAGTTCCTTTTTTTTTTTTTTTTCCTCTTTCCTTTCTGTTTTTTACATCTACATCTATGCAACAATGCTGTCCCATACACAATCAGTATTTTCATCTTGGTGGACAGCTTGATGGGAATATTCAGATCTGGTTGCAAAACCATCTAGGTGTGAGGGAAGAAAAAAAAGCAGGCAAGAGCACACATAACACGTCACTGTCCCAGACAGCACAGAGGCTCATAAGGTCCCTATTCCTGAATTTAAATCAGAGCATAGGAAACTTCTTTCATGGGGCTTTCAGGTCCTACTGATGTTTCTGTCCTTCACATGGTACATGCATACCTTGAGTGCAAAAGGGCTATTCCAGACCTATGGCCCTCATACTATAGAGATGCTATTAATCCTTGGCAAAAACAGCTTGATGGTCCAGGCATGCTTCACCATATGGTGGAAGTCCAATTGTTCCTAGTAGATACCCTACAGGTCTGCTATAGCACATCACTTTCCCCAGGCACTCACCTAGACCATCTTCATGTCCATAGAGATCAAGAGAGAATTTCTTGTGTTATTAGATTAACAAGGATTACCAGGTCAATTTTTTCAGGTGTTTTTAAACCTTATTTTTCAATGTGGAATTTGGTTCATCTCCTGATACTAGATCTGGACTAACCTTCCACCTACGCAGTAAACTGCAAAGTGAGCTTCAGGTGTCAGCAGTACCATGTTAGCAGTACCATCCATTTCCTTTTCTGGATGCCCTTGCTGCTTTCAGACCGCAGAAATGTTTAAACCCTCTGACAGCCTTGCGACGATATATAGGGATAGCTAAGTTTTAATGTCCTGTGATGTACAAAAGATGAGATGGGGTGTTCAAATGGTCCTCCCTGGCCTATTTAATAAGCCTCAGGAAAACAAATTTCAGAAGCATACCTTCAGGGATATTTTCCCTCCTTTTTATTGCTAACCTGGCAGTATTTCTGTGTTCCAGTCAACTGTAGGTATGTCAGACTGATGAAAGACTGCCCCTGGCTCACCCCTAAATGGGCTGATGCAGCCATGTTGCACCAGTTCAAGCAAGAACATTTCCATCCTGTTTCTGCTATCTGCTATTAGAAATTGTTTTCCCGTGTAGGTAGTAGGAATGTAAGTGTCTGCAAGCAGCTTGTACCAGCCCAACCATTTTGTACAAACTAATGAAATTACATCACTGGGCAATGACAGACCCAGCCCTCATAGAGGCCGCATTAAACTCTGAAGCAGTTCAACTCCTCTCTCACAACTGTCTCAGACTATGGGTAGTGACAGTTTGGAAGATTTAGAGGGTGAAAAATGCCTCTGCTTTTACTTGGCACTGAAAAAAATGACACCAATTTTATAAAAAAAAAAAAAAAAAAAAATTGTCTAACAGTAACGACTAAAAGCTCTATTTTCTCATTTGTAAAGACTTTCCCTGCAAGTTAGCTGACTGATTAACAGGCATCATTAAATTACTGCATTTAGAAAGCTGGAATATAGTGAAGTGTTGTCTTGTTCTCCTCCCAGGACCAAGGATATGAAACACATTTGTAACTCTATAAAGATGCTTCCAAAAAAGAAAGTCACAAGGAAGACATGGCTGCTTCCTCTGTGAAGTAGCTGGTATGTCTATAGTGGCTTCAACAGAGCAGGCAAGATTTATGCCAGCTGAGGGTCTGGCCCACAGTATCCATTTTTTCTCACTAAAAAAACTTCTTTTGCCTGCCTTCATACATGCAAAAATATTCAGCCTATAATCAAAGGATGGTAAAAAGCACTAGAACTACTAAATATGAAAAGAAAGGCTTCCAGTAGTCACCCCTGGAGCGTACCTAAACATCACACATGGTCACAATAATGACGTAAACTCCCTACAGCTCTTCATGAAAACCAATTTGTGTCTTCCAAAACAGTTAAGGGAACACAGCCTAGCAGGGAAGGGTCATCCTGGTTAACACATTCATCTAGCCTGAGCATAGGTAGAAGTGGCCAAGGACAAGAAACGCTTTTGAAAGAAATTACTTGCACCTGGAAATTTATTCTCTAATAAACTGAAAACCTGATATCTCTCTTTTCACAATGTGCTGATTTTCAACAGATTAAAAATCCTCAGAACTCATCAATAGCTCACAGTGTACCTCAGAGGCGGTTGAGAGGTTAACACATAAAGTAGACCACCTATGTAGGAAAACTGCCATGTGCCTTTAAAATTTACTTCGTCAAAGAAGGATAAAGGAATTGTTTAAATGAGGTTGTTTTCAGTTGTCTTTTGTTTCATGTTTTACACAGGAAAAAGGAAAATATTTCTCCAGTTCAGGGCATCTGAATCATATTTCCAATGGGACAGGCACTTTTAGCACAGTAAGTTCTGAGATATAAATAACCTTCAGTGGATTGAATCATAGCTATTAAGTTTTTATATATGTGGAAACACTTAGCTTCCAAAAGCTGTGCTCAAATTCTGTTTTAAGGAGGTATTGGATCTGTGTTTAAATTAAAGGTATTTTGGCACATGACAGCTCCAAACTACTGATTGAACAATACAGTAAGCACATCACATATTGATAAGAAACTCATCTGTATCAATAAGGCACATTTATTCCAGGTTTTTGCACACAGTCAGCATCTTTGCAAAATTGCAAAAGACTCTCAGCTAGGTGAAAATTTAGTCTAACTGGCAAGCACTGTTAAAAAGGGAAGATAAAGAATAGGAGAGAACAATGCTTCAGAGTTGAGGACATGCATCAATGTTCTTCTTGGAGGATATTTCAAATGGACAAAGTATCATTCTTTTTGTTTGTCTGCTTGTTTTTTGTTTCAATTCTGATGCTAAACATGCATTATAAATTTGATTTATTTCTTCAAGCTTTCATTAAGGTTATTCTGAGTATATTAGTCAGGAAAATGCAAAATATCACATTTACCTCATTTTAGCTCTATATCTTTTTCTTTGATAGATGAGGATCTTGAGTACAAGGTAGGATAATTTTTTAAAACTCTGTTATTGTATAGGTGTTCTGGAGTAACGTGCCCAGGAAGATATGATGACCAAGACCCCAGTTTCACAGCCTCTTCCACACAATCTACATAACACAGATCCTCAGAGAGCCCCAGAAAAGGCAGTCTATTGGTTTAGTGTTTTGACATCCCCGCCTGATGCCTTTAGGTTTCTAGATGCATGGGGGCAATTTAGATACAGTCTTGGAGGTGCTGTCAGTTTTATGAGCAGAAAGGGGCACAATGTTATTTTAAAAAACCAAAACCCTCAGACTGTGTCTTTCTAGTTCTCTAGACTAAAATAATTTTGCTGGTTAGTTAGGTTTTGAAGCATTTCACAGTGGCCCATTACTCAAAAACAATACAAGTTAAATCAGCTTTAAATGAAGAAAACCTATTAAGTTAAGACTTATTAAGTACTGATCATAATGAGCATTTTAAAACACATACACAAAGAAAAACAGTCTTCAGGTCAAGACTGGCTCTCCATTTGTACCATGAAAGAGCATGTTCTTTTCAACAAAAGATATGAAGATAACTATTCAGAGTTAAAGGCAAGGTAAATCTTTTGGGGTATTAGAAGAGGCGTAAGCAGCACACAAACAGCAGCTTTCACTATCTGCATATTTTAAATTTCTGCCACTTTCAGGACTCTGCAAAAAACTAAAAATATGAAAATAATGAATGTTTCTTCTGAAACTGTGTTTCCTGCACAGAAATACCTTACATCAAGAACTATGTCCTCATATATGTTTGTATATTAAGCAGTGAACCTGTTTTTTCATATGACAACTATGGTAATGACAGCACAAAACATTAAAACATCCCAAGCATTACTGAAGATGGAAGAACAATATTTAGAGAGCAAATTAAATATAGTGCCCTTCATTTATCACTAATAAATCACAGGAGGATTTTAATCACTCTAATTCATGTCTGGATGCTGGGACAATGTTCAGAACTTAGGCTGGTCTTGCCTCCACTTCCAATGTTTCACAGAGCTGTCAGTGGCTCATGCTCCATCACGTTTCTGTCTTCAGTGAAAGCAAAGAGCATGAAAGACATGGTGATGACCATCATATCCTAGCAGAGAATTATACTTATTCTTTTTTTTTTTTTTTTTTTTTTTTTTTTTTTTTTTTTTTTTTAAAAAATCTTTTTTAATATTTTTTTTTTTTTTTTTTTTTTTTTTTTTTTTTCAGAGAATCATCTCTAATACATGGTCATCATGTAAATAATAACAAAATATGACTGAAGCAATGTACTCATCATCTGAGTCCAGCAATAAACAGTGTGCTATGAAAGAACAAAAATGTCTTGTTAAAAATCATAAATTATCCATCCAAGTAAGATGGGTACGAAGAAAATGGAAAGAGGGAATTGTTATTGTTCAGCAGCTCTTCTTTTCCAAACAGCTCCTCAGCCTTGAAACAACGCAGTTAATATTGGTCATACTAGCTACAGTGTCAGAAAACTATTGCTGGCCACCCAGATCAGGTGACTTGAGGTGAAAACCATAAATATAGCATGACATCACTTTCTAGTTTTTTTATGCTAAAGCCTGATGGATTTCTGAATTATTGATTTTATGGTTAGATCATGAGTCATCATGATCCCAGAAAATTAAAGATTATGACACCATTTCAAATAAACTATTGAATTAATATAGCTTTAGTGCACCTCTCTTTTAAGTTGCTAAACTTTTTTTTGTTAAAGCATCACTAAGTTCTAAATTCAGAACCTATATAATAAAACATGCAGAGTTTGTTTTATGCCAAGATAAGTTGGCTAAGGGCATGGTTTATGATGAGTAAAGGAACATACTTTATAAAAGTTAACAGGACTTGCAGTTTATCACATATAAAATTTTCCTCTCATAACTTCTATGTTTTGGGTTGAAAAGCGGAGAAAGATTTAGACATGGTCTGAGGTTATTCAGAGGCCAGCAAAGGAAAAATACCAAACTCAAGAAATATGTGGCTGAAAAATTCTGCAATCATAGCAATAAAAATAACTCCTTTATTGCTATCCTTTTTCCTTTTTTTTTTTTAAATATAATTTAGTCTAAGTATTGGGGAACTTGTTTTACCCAAAAATCATGCTCAAAAAAACAGTGAGCCCATCTACAGTGGGAAGAGTCTTTGTGAAGTATTTCAAGGTAAAAGCCTTTTAATGTGGGTTTCTTCAATGATATATTCCATGAATTTTCAAGGGGCAATTAAGAAGCTTCTCATAGGCATGCTTAGTATGAAGATTGCATGCTTATTTCCTGTAGATAGAAAGTTTTTGCCACAAGTTTTTACCTCAAAAACTTTTGTGCCAGAAGACTAAAAAAGATTTTAACTATTAGTACTGGATTGAAAAACTTGAAGGACCTAAGAGATTGTTCATCCTTTGTAAAATTACCAGGTGTCTTTTTTGATTTGAATTGTGTTGCAGTTTCAGATAAGCTTAGATGGGAAAAAAGCAGCTGCAGATTATTTTAGCCTAAAGGTTACAACACTGGTAGCCATAGAAGCCTGTCCCCAAAAAAATAAATGTTAAAAACATTCCATTGATACAGTCCTCATCTTCAGTTCTTTAAAAACAATAATGTATATTCCTGAGCTCATCTCAGAGCTTAGTTTGATAGTAACAGATCCATTAAAAAGATTATGAAGAACAGGCACAGACAGGCTACAAGTGAGAAAACAGTTTCATAGCAAAGCCCGACATGAACAAGAATGATTGAGTATTTTTATAGCCTTTTCATCTTTAGATGTTAAGGCTGTTTCAACACCTGGAGAAACCGAGACTCACGATTAGATAAGCTCAAAGGTTAAAAGAAGCAGCAGAAAAATTAAGGCGAAAAAAAGAATTAATAAGAAGTAGTCAAGAAAAAGTTCAGCTTCCTCCCTCAGAACCCTCAACATTTTGGGGACATACTATTGGATTTGGGGAACTCACCTTGGGGGAAGATCTATAGGCAATGACTGCAAAAGTGCAAATAAGACCCATCAGAAGTAATAAGAAAATTATGAGTTTGGCACAGTCCTCTTTTCCTCTTCCTCTTAGTTACATCTGCTGCTCTATCCTCTTCTTATCTTTTCTTTCACTTTTTTCCCCTTCCCTTCATCTAAGTCCTTTAATTAGTCTTCGTCACCTCATTACGTGTTCCCCCCAATGAACACAACACTGGCATCTTCTGTTGTTGCACTGTTCATGATGTTTAATGCACTTGAGCTTATTGTCTGTCTTGTTTTTCTCTATTATATTCAACAAGTAATTCAATGAAATTTTGAGATACCTTTTTTTTTAAAGCCTCTAGGTCCTGGCATTATAATAATAATTAATTACATTAAAGCAAGGAACCAGCAATCAAGATAAGAAATCTCTACTCCCACTCTTCTATTGAAATTATGGTGCTTTGCTGCTGCAGTATTAACAGGTAGCTGGATCATCTACCTCAGTCCTTCTGGACTAACAACCTCTTGGCTACCTGTGATTGTGCATTTTGCTTTGTTTTCAGAAACATTACTCTAAATACTCTGACCTGGCATAGCTGATGAGGTTAGATAATTCCACTACCTTCAGATGATTTAACAGAATGAAACTCAAATCCTGTGTCATGACAAAATAATGCAAAGTGACATCATGTGACAATCTAACCCATGTATTTTAAATAGTTATCTTCCTATCATCCATCACTAACCACAACTAAAAATGATGACTTCAAGAAATAAAGTGAATAAAAATTTTGTGAATATAAAGGGGAAAATTCCTAATTTCTGTGTGCAGACTTCTAAAGATATGCCTAGCTGCATGATTTAAAGTGCTTAGAAATAGCTGTTAAACACAGCCAAGATGGTGAAAGAGATGTATCCTGTAACTAAAATGAATCAATTAATGTTTTTGTTCCCTTCAGTTTTTCCTATAGGCTATGTACTTCCCATGGAATCAGGCCACCCATTGAAGCAATCCACCCTAGTGTGGCATCTATTTGTTCAAAATTTCCCTCTATCTAAAAAAAAACCCCACCACTCTATCTCAAGAAGTGTGAAGAGGCATAATTATTTGTACTCATGTAACTTACAAATTTTCTACTCAATCTCACAAAAAAAAAAGGTATTTGTTTTTCTTCTGCTTTTCCTTTTCTCACTTTTGATGTTAGATTAATATGATAACCCTTATCAGTCAGCAAAATTAAACAAACTCATTCAAAAGCCTCTGGGGTAAGGGATTTATTCAACCACATTCACACAAAGTATGAGGATTTCAGATAGATGAGGTAATATAGTTGAGCATTAGCAGTTGTAATTTAGCAACTCATGAGGCATCAGAAATAAGAAGCCCAAAGCCACATAGCTTGTCTCCTTTGCTAAATATATGATAAGTGCAAATCATTGAAATATATTTGTACATCAGGTCTCTTGTTCAAGAGACTTGTTCAAGTCTGAGGTGGCTCCTAATAAGAATGCCTTGCTGAGAGTGCATCCAACCTAGCTTACAAATTAACTCAGCACAAATTGTGATCAAATTTCTTAAGATGCAGAAAGGGAAGATCATCTAATTGCGTGTCACTGGCATAGGATATGACTGAGAAGTTGAGACAAGAATTGTACAGTGGTCTGCAAGGAAAAACGGAGAGTTAAACTTGCCTTCATTTTTGTGCTGGCCAAATATCATCCAGTACCAACATACCCTGAAATCTAGTAAAGAAATCTTGCTCTAAGATGCTCCTTTACTCAAAAAAACTTTGGTTGTGTATGAATTAGAGAACTGTTGCTTGTACAATAGGCATCAAGACACATAAAGAATATGGGAACTAATTTAGAGTGCAGCTGTTGAAAGAAAAAATGTAAGAAGTGCTTTTCTTCAGCCAAACTGCAGTACCATGGGTATTCAGCCCTTCAACCCTGATCAGAATTAAACAGAAAAACTTTCCTAAACATTAGCATCTAATATTGGCCTTTCCTCATAGGAAAAAACATGCTTTTTTTCCATCACCTTTGTGTCCCTTTGCTGGACAATCTTTATTATATCCACATCCCTCTTGCACTGAGGAGCCCAGAATGCAACCCAGCACTCCAGATATGCCCTCACCAGTGCAGAGGAGAGGAGAATCACCTCCTCCACCTCTCTGGAAGTACAGCATGAGATCCCATTTGCTGCCTTTGCTACAAGGGAACACTTCTGGCTCCACCAGGACCCCCACCTTCTTTTCTGCAACATTGCTCTCCAGCTGAACTTTCCTCAGCATATAGTGGTGCATGAGATCATTCTTCCTCAAATTCAAGATCCTGCACTTCTACTTATTGAATTTCATGAAGGTCCTTCATCTTCAATTCCTTCAATCAATTCTTACTTCTTCAGCATTTACTACTACGAGTATATTGGTGTGGTGTCTTGTTACTTCAATTCATGGTGAATAACATGAATTCTTGAAAGCTTCTAACTATTCTTCCATGGTCAACTATAAAAATTAAGGGATATGTTTTCGTCTAAATCAATTTAAAATCTTGCATCACTTTATGGAAGCATAATGGCTCAACTGTGAATTCAAAATAATCTTTTCCTCAATGGTCACTGCAATACCCTTCTCACAATGAAATTCCACCCTGATGGTGATTGGATTTTAGTGATGACTGTAGGGAAGGAGTTTATCTCCTACAGCTGTACTGGGATTTGAAAAGCCTGTTTGATTACTTCTGGAAAAAAGTCATCATACAAATGAAGATAAGATAACGAGGCACTGTGTGGAAAGTGTGTCTGCTATTTCCAGCTTTTGCGCTAGAAAATATTAGAAAGCATTATCACTCAAATAAAAGGTAAATTGAATCTAGGGGGACTGCAGAATGTCACATGGAACATAATCCTATGCCAAGGACAGAGAAAACCAAGACTGTTTTCTGAAAAGCTTTGTAATTGCTGAAGAATTTCTTCCATGAAGAAGAAGAAACAGCAGAGAAGTAGATCTGGTCTTTTTAGACAAGGAGAGCGACATATGTTAAGGTCATTTGTTATGATGACCCTACAAAACAAGACTGCTGCTCAGGACCTACCTGTGAAAACTGGAAATATGTAAGACAGGTTGTGCTTATTTTACTTTTGTACTGAATTTGAGTATGAACTGAATTCTACAGGGAAAAGAAAATAAAATATGAGCTAGCGTATCTCGGTATCATTTAATTGACAACAACTAATGACACAAACCATTCAGATAACAATTATCCCCAAAGGTACAGTATCATTCAGTTAAGAAGAAACAGGTGCAATAAACAAGATTGTAACAAAAATAATAAATTAGGAGAATAAAGAGAAAGAAGTTCTATTATCCATTCATAGATTGTAGCATCATAAATTGTAGCATTGTAGGAGCGAGGTTTATGATGCACTGATAACTGCTAGAGAAGAGAAAGAGAATCCACAGCCAGCAAGAAATACCCTATACATATCTACATATCATTCTCCAGATCTAGTTGGCAAGTCTAGTTGAGAATCCCAAGAGTCAAAGCTTGAACCAGCAGCTCGAAATTAGTGAAATAAGTGAAAGCTTAATGAATAATTTTCTAGGCAATTAATTAGTAAAGCATTAAAAATATTTCAAACTCATTTTTCCACTTTATACTAAACAATCAGCATGAAATCCCACAGGTGAATATTTTAATTTTTTTCTTTCCGTACAAAAGCAATTACTGTAAGACGTAGAAAATTCTAACAATTGGGGAAAAAAAACCCAGAGATTTCATCAGGTGAGCTTAAACAACCTCATATCTGAAATCAGCTGTTTGATAATCCCCAATATGACAGTTACTGAAGTTGACTAATATTCATCCAAGAGGTAGAAAACTCTTGAAAGAAGTGACTTGCTTCTCCTGCAAAATCTTCTCACAGGCTTCCTTATATTCACTGCAACAGTGATTGATTTAATCACCTTGGAAACATAGAAATTACATTGACTCAGAGTAACACCATGCAAACATGGCTTTCCGCAGTGCGTTGGTAAATCTTCCTTGCCTTTCCTAGTGCTGCATACAGGTAACTCATCAGTGTTTTTCAAGAGCACCAATCTCTCTATTGTATTCCCAGTTCCTGCTTCCTGTTTCTGATGTGGTATTTCCTCTCAGAACAGTATTCTACACTTCACCATCTCCCACAGCTCTTCTCCAACTTCTGGTGTTTGTAGTGATAAACTTTCTTACAAACTAAGAGTGTCTTTCCACAGGAACTACCATAAGACCAAATTCTTTTTTTATGATAATATCTTATACCTCTGACTGCTTCAGGTGCTCCAGTAGTCACTGAAATATATTTAAGTGGTTAAAAAGCATGGTTAAAATAATCCCCAAAGTTCCTGAAAATAGAAGGAATTGTAACACTTCACTTATCTTTGTGGAAACTGGTTTCCATTGTGAGAGACAAGAGGAAAGTCTGTATTTGACTGCTACCTCCCTCTGTGTCATGCATCTTGAAAACCCTCAGAATCACATCTAGAGGTTTGACAGTATCAGCTATGGTCAGTATGGCATATCATATCATATCATATCATAGCTTATCATAGGTCAGTATGGCAGTTACAGTTCAAGCACTTCTTTGTTAGGAAGGATTAAACAGTTACTGAGACTCAGCAGGTCATCTAGTTCACTTTTCACAGTTCCTCCACAGAATGAATTGCTGTGAAGAACATGGAGAAACATGGGATGTCTTAGGGTGGATCTATCCTCGAACTTAAACACATCAATGGTGTGTGCTATCAGAGGGGGAGCTTTTCTGTGGGAATGTGCAAATGTGGGAACATTTGCAGTCATGGGGGTTAATTCAGTTTAGATGTGCATGCCAAAAAAACAGATTAACCTTGTAGTAAATGTTTACACTCACAATTGATTCCTAAGATGTTAGGTTTAGTGGCTTTCTTACTGATCCACTAATGACACCACATTAATGACACATTGACAATTGATTGATTGGGTAGCACTGAGACCCCTGGAAAGGGCTGCAGCAGAGCCTTTGAAGTTCCCAGACACCTTACAATGCAAGCATAGATTGAGCTTGTCATAGCATTGTTACCTTTTGAGGAACAGAGAACTGTTGAGGTACACTGAAAAAGCCATTTTTAACTAGGAAGCAGAGTCATTTCAAAGTATGACAGTATTGCTGCAGATGTCTGTAGACCCCTGACATGAACTTACATGAATTTACATCTAGTTAGCCTCCAGCATATCACAAAAACCAGCAGTGACGATAAACACATGTTACCATCCACCAAGTATAAGTCAATGGATGCACCTGGGTTACTGCAGTTTGATATCCTTAAGGCATTTCAACAAACCAGGGTGGGGAGACAGGATGGGGAGAATATAACAGCTGCCAGACCACAAGATGAGGCAGAGCTGAATCAAATGTGTGATAGATCCAACTATTTATTTGTACAGGTACATGATTCAAGCATTCCAAAAGTTGTGCTGACATCTTTCAAGATGAGAGCATGCCAGCTGCCCTGGTTTAGGATCTGTGTTATAAGTGGAACTGACAAAAGGGGGTTCATTCTACTGAGAATTCCAATACCTCCAAATTTGTTCATCTTCCAAATCAGAACAAAGTTAATAGATCACTTTAAATGCAATAGCAGGTAAAAAATTTCCTGCATTTGTCTTCCATTATAAATAACCCTGGTATGGTGGTGGTATAATTTATAAAAGACAGATCTGGATGAGAATCTAAACAACTTATTTCAACAATTTCTGTCACAAGAAAAAGTTCTGGTGTTAAGGAAACAGGGGCTTGGGGGTTTGCTTCATTTTCAAGTGTAGAATTGTTGCCAAAAATAAATCTAAGCAACTGAAATTGCATTAGAGTTTTTAAACATAAACAGAATTCAGGGGTTTGTGTCATGCAGGATTCAAGGCATTTTTTTAGAAATTGATCAAATGTGGCTTCACCTTTCTGAATGCTGATTTATCCAACTGAATAAAGGGCAATGAGAATTAAGTAATACTTTTCTGGGAACAAACTGAGGCTTAACTACATATTTAGCTAACAACCTTCTGTAAAAATATATGCGCATGCTGATTTAAAAGGGAAATTGCTCATAATCTAGAAAAAACATTTTAAGCAAAATAGGTTCATAACTTACAAAATGTGGCATAGAAAAATGAAAATATGATATTTTGACATACACATTTGATCCTAATTAATCCTTCCTTTCTTCTTTTAAGTTTCCCCATTTTAAGGTAATCTAGTTCCTTTTTTAACATCCATACAGCCGTGTTGTCCTGCTTCATATCTGAGGGTAACAGAGGAACTATATAAACTATGTAATAATCTCTCTCTAGAACAGCTTGTTGACAAAATGGAATATGCCAGTGTACTCATAAACCTGTCCAGACACTGCTATTTTCCACACTTTACCAGAACTGTAACCAAACAGGTGTTTACAAAAGCCTCCAAGGCCGTAGCACACAGATAAGCACCAAAAGCAGTTCAAACATCTTCAGCCTTCCCAATTCCATTCCTAAGAAATGAAGCAAAATAAAATATCTTTCTGAAGGGCTGTTGTGAAATACAAGCTGACATCATCCTCCTTTCTAGAAAGAACATGGCAACATGAGCAACAAAAGAGTATTTAAAGCTCTTGTTATTATCTTGACATATGTCAAAAGACCCGCTTTGGCATCTGAAGATTGCAATGTAACATTGCAGAAAAAGGATAAAACCAGCTTTTGTTTAGCATACAAAGTCATAGTCAAGAGTGAAAACACTTCCCTAGGACACTATTCAGAATGAACTAATATGTTGATGACATCTACAGAGTAGAATACAAACTGGGTTATAAAATCCATACAACAGGTGTAATGTTTTGTAAGCAAGTGTTTTCAGTAGACAGTATTTCAAACATATGCAGAAAGTTACAGAGTTTGGTTTGGGACTTTTTTGATTTTCTAAATGCTCAGTACAAAAAACTATTTGAAGTGGTCAGGATGGACTCTGATCTACCTAAAATTCACACTTACATCATTGTCTGTTGTCACTTTCAGCTTTCATTTAGACCATGGAAAAGAGATTTGTATCCCTAGAAACATTCACAACAAAGACTAGTTTAATTTTAAAGATAAAATTATAAGAGACAGCATCATCGTGGTCATGTCAGGCTTTCATTCATCTAGAAGGGCTGAATGGCTCTAGCAGATGCCAGCATGTCAAATTTTGTTTCCTGAATTACATCCTTACCATGTGAAATCCTGCCATTAAAAACATCCTCCACAAAACCTCCGTATGAAGTCAGCCAAGCAGGAAAGCAACTGAAAATGAGGAATGTATACATCTTGCCTGACCAGTTCTGAGCCACTGGTAGATGTGCCAGTTCAAAAGCTATTCCCAAAAATAGAACCCCAACAAACAGAGTTGAAGTACATTTTTTGAATGTTCTATTTATTTAATTACTCTTGTTAATTTGTGTGTGTGAACAGTTTCCCAGGTGAGTTAACACAGATAAAGACCAAAGAAAAGGCATGCTGGTTTTGACATTTTTCTGCTTAATATCTGTTACAGTATAAAACTTGGGCTAGAAGAAAAACCTGCATGATTGATTTTAGGCACAAGATGTTCTTATCCAGCAGTAAAAATCAAACTCTCTGAGGCAAAATTCTTTACCTTATAAAAAGTACACCAATATAACCTTACTGAAGTGCCTCAAAAACGTGCACGTCTTCTAGTTAAAGGTATTAGTGAGAATGGCATGTTCTGACAACATCCAGCTTGGAACAGTCAAAAAAAATTTTTTAAATGGGCTTAATATCTGCAAGACCAACTAAAGAACAGTGCTCTGGACACCTGAACCTCCAGCGTCTCAAAGTGGTCAAACTGACCTTCGTTTTCTGCATCTAATGTGCAAAACAACAAGAAACCTTGAGGTTTTAAGTCAGGGTGAATACCAGAAAGAGCAAGAGGCAGCAGTCAAACCTGACAGGTTTCAAGACGAAAATATGACATGACAAAAATCTACCTATCCATGGATCTCATCATACCTGAATATTAACAGGTGAGGCATATGTTCCCCTTTATTTAGGTCTAAATTATTGCAAATTTTCATTCTTATATTTTTTGCAAAAGTTTCTTAACAGATAGATAGTCCCATATCTATGAAATCAGAATTTTTTTACCTCTCAATTGGATGTAGAACAGCCTGACATACATCCTGGTCTTGCAAAGCAACTAGTGCATTTAAAGGTTTAATTTGAACACCAAACATTTAGCAGTTCCCTTGCTGTAGAAATGTTATTTATTACAAAGTGCTCCATTGATAAAATTAGACTTTTTTTTGGTCCTCTACTCAGATTCACATCAGTGTTACTAACTTTGAGAATGAATCAGAGAAAAAGAAATACACCTGCTGCTAATTTGTGTGCTTACAAGTATCATTCAATTTGCCTGCTTACAGAAGTAATATTCCCTACTTTTCCTGAAAATCAAATGACAGAAAAACAAACTTGGAATAAGCCCAAACCCCAAAATCAGATCCAAACCTACATAAAACATCTCTAAAATGTGGAGTTATTTATAGGAAGGGTGGTGGTTTGGGTACATCTCTAACCCAAACCTCAAACTGAACTTTGGTTTTTATTCAAAGTATTAAAACTATAGGTTCCGTCTGATTCTCTCAAAATGATTTGGCTCATTGCTTGTCTGAGGTACATATTTCTCAAGCAGGAATTGTCTGGCAATTTGTCCATGGAATAGTGAATAAATCCTTTCTGCAAAGACATAACATTAGACCTGATACTATAAAGTTTGCATTCATAGATAAAGTATTTTCAGTTGGAGGTGGGTCACACTGAGAATTCCTTAGGAGGCCCTTAAAACCACAAGCTACTTTTTCCTTTCCAGGGCCCTTCCTTATTATTCCTTTTTTTTCTTTTCATCTCAGACTGCAGTTGAAACTTGATCCTGTTTCATGAGGTGGGGGCTGGCATTGAGCAAGAGGAAAAGGGAAAGAGGAAATTTTATGCCAACAGAAGAAACAACAGCAGCACTCCAGAAGTATTCTCTATTGTAACTAATAATGTGAAGTTACAAAAACTTAGGTACAATTTGCAGATGACACTGGGCACAGTAACAGCTCAGAATTCTGCTGCCCTCTGCGTTTACTCATTAGGAAGATTGTTTCAGACTGTTTTTCCTGATTCCAAGTACTCACCCTCCCTTGAGTTTGCAGCATTCTTTCCTTTACCTGCCATAATGTCTCTCTAAACCATGGGCTAAACTCCCAAAGGCAAATTAATTCAGCCTACTTCTTCTCCCTTTCTGTTTCCCGTTCCTCTCCCTTGTCACCTTCACATGCCATTTTCACTTTTATCACAGCTCTGGGATCAGGGCTGACAGGGCATCATTCACCTCCTTGACTCTGTGTGCACATCCAAGCCAGGTCCCAATATCTTGAGATAGAAACCAGGACATCTATATTAGAAGCAAGCAAAAGTCTGATTTCTGAACAATATTACCAAGCCCTGGAGAAGACCTTAGAGATTTCCTGTTCACTGTTTCAACACAGGCAATATTCTTCCTACACATGCATTTCCTAGCAGCATGCTCACTGCAGTCGCTTGATTGCCATGCTGCTAAGAAATGTTGAGCCATGAAGTGAGAGCTAGTAGGAAAATATATCTCCATTTTTCTTGCTTTCTCTCACCTCTCACTTCCCTGTTCCTCTCCCCTTTCTTTTCCATGACAGAAAACCTAAAGATTTCTTTCCCTTACCTTTAATTTGTATGATATTTACTGTTGAGCAGTAGATTCACTATTAGCAGTTCTTACATGAAAATCAACGAGAAATTTTTAAAACCACTTTTCTATTGGAAATCTGGATTAGAAGATAACTGCTGGCAACACTGCCCACCTGTTGTTCTTAAACACTCTTATATGAACAGTTCAAGCACTAATTATGGCCCTACGGTGTTGGTGCTGATCAAATAACCAAGAATTTTACTGAAGAAATAAAAATACAGAAATAGAGAAATTATTTTGAATGGAAAAGAGAAATACAAGAATCTCTGTGATATTTTAATGGAAGGCATGTCACGGAGCTGGGAACATATGACAACCTGTGCCTGTGCTACCTTCATGATAAACCCATGTGGAAGGCATAGGAGACTGTTTCTACTATAGCCCCTCAATAGTTAGATTACCATTTTCATGGACAGTGTTAAGTTTCCCATGAGACAGTGCACATATGCTACAGGTAAAATGTGCCTACCACTGTTTGAAATTTAGGACAAAAATCCTGGTAATGGGAGATTGTGTACATTCCCAACGGTATAAATGTTGAATTTTTACAGCAGAGGTGCAACAATGCCGTTGGAGCCATCCAGAGTAAAAGAATCTTACTGAGAGATAGTATGCTGTTTTGTGAAAGCTGTTTGCACTCTTTGTTGTGTATGCAACATAGCTCATAAAACTTTTGAACCATGCTGGATGGTGTGACCTGACTGCAGTTTGTTCAGCTTCATTGAAGAGGTAATTAAAAACAACTCTGTACTTGGAAAGGCATATTTTTAATCCAGCAGATGGATTGGATAACTGACTGAATTTACACTGGATAATACACATTTCATGAATCTTTCACTTGAAAAAGAAAACAAACAAACAAAAAAAAAAAAAAAAAAAAAAAAAAAAAAAAAAACCCAAAAAAAAAAAAAAAAAAAAATCCAACTCTTCCCCCNTTTTCCAACACTGGGTACCTCGAATTAAATTGCCAGACAAAAAAAAAAAACAAACCCAAACAAGCAAATAAAAAAAAATCCAACTCTTCCCCCGCTACCCCCTGACCCCAACAAAACAAAAAACTAAACAACCTCAAACCAAACAAAAACAACAGTCTGGGGAGAAAAGCAGACCCCAAATTTATGGGGTTGCAAGATCTAGTTTTAAAACATATTATTAGTNTTGGGGACCACTCCCCAATTTACCTGTGATTCTCCACTAGCTATGTAATCCAGTAGGCATTTATTGTGTTACATTGTTTTATTGGTTTAAAAGTTTGTATCCACCCCTCTTTGTTTGTCCTGGATAAAACCCCCCGCCACCCAGGGTGGGGGGTCTCTCCTGGGGCAAGAACTGAGGTGAAGGGTTCCCCTGTGTCCCCCAAATAAACCTTTGTTCCCTCCCAACCTTGGAGAGTCCCCTCTTTCATTTACACCACAGCAATGGCAACGAAGAATGAGGTGCTGCTGAGCCAAGGATCCACACACTGGATCTGTTGAGACGTGCAGAGCAGCCGGGGGGTCTAGCCGAGGGTTGGCCGGACCCAAAAGGGCACGTACTACAACAGAAATTGCATAATGAAACACTGCTGCAATTGACTGTGTCTGTGGACTTAAGACCTCTCTAGTCTCAATTATAGACACAAGGTCTCTGGTGGACGCTAGGTTAGTTTTGCTTATTTCTCAGTTTGCACTGTGTTCCTTTAAGGAGAAGAATTCAGGTGAGCTCCTCCAGAAAAATGGCTGAGGGGGATTCTGGAGCTTCAGGGAAAGATCTCATGTCCTGGGAAAGGCTGAATGAGTAGCCATTCAAGCCAAATATGGTAGAAAGAATGTGTTGGTGACCAGAGGAGACTGCAGTGTCACCAAAACTCTGAAGTTACAAAAAGAAATTCAAAACAAGCTTGAAATCTACCTTTTAGACCACAATGGGAAAAGTTTTGTATAAACAATACTTTCAAAAAGAAGCCTATTTTGCCTCCCTGACATTTTATGTTTCTCTTTCAAAAGTTGAATGACCCATTGGTTCTTTTAATAAAGCCTAGATGATAAAGATGAAGATGATGATGATGATATTATTATTATTACTAATAATAATTTTCTCACACTGGGAGATGATCTAAACCTATTCTTATCAAACCTCCCTTCAGTTTAGTTCCTGTACCATATTGATGATTGTGATCTTACTCACTAACTCTTGCAAGAATTTTTAACAGCCATGGGCCAGCATTTTCTCTTGTTGGAGCTGTACCTTAACAGTTAAAATTCTAGAGAAAACACGGTCAAGCCATGGCAAAGCAATTTCATTATTTGGGGAGAATTGAAGTCCTTCACAGAATAAAGCATAAATCCTGCAAGTATCTTAAGGAGTGAGTGATCACTTCCCACTTCAAAGGACCAGACAAACCAAGAGAGGGCCTGCAGTCCCATTTATATTTGCAAAAATGAGTTCCAGTAAAAAAAAGAATAGTAGAAAGATGACTATCTATTCAGAGCTAGCCTTGACTGATGCATTTGATGTTTTTAATTTCAAGTACTGCATGATTTTTCATTGAATTCCTGAAGAGAGGACTAAGAAGACAACATTAACAAATGGGTTTATATGAAGCTATATGACATATATGAGTGAGATTCTGTCAAACAGAGGATATAATTAGAAGAAAATATGTGGCAGTAGCAGATGTAGGGGAAAGGTTAAAGAATGCAGTGCAGAGGGACCAGGTCTGAAGTAACTACTGGAATAACTAGAGTTAACCAATATAAGACAGTCATCTGTTTGAAGCCAAAGCTTATGGAAGGCCAACAGAGTTTTGGCACTTAATACTCTAAATAACTGCAACATAGTCCTAAAAAGAAAGGCTTTAAGAGTTGCACATTACAGGAAAAAGACTAACCAGATACAGGTACACATATTATTGCAAACAGCAAAAATCCACACCATAGCCAGCACATAAAAAGAAATGCAAACTTATAACATTTTGCAAGCATCAGCAAAGTTAACAAAGATAATGAAAACATCACTAGCTAAAAATTTTGACGGAAAGATGGATGTTTTAGAAGTGGTCATAATTTGAAATATCATTCTATATGAGAATTCTGTGCATTAATTTTCAGCTGGACATGGGTATTTAATGAATAGTACAAAAAAAGTTTTATTATAAAAGAAGAAAACCTACGTGCATTAGAGAACAGAATGTGAGAACAAGGAAAGCTAACTACATTGTTAGAGGCTGATGTCAGTTACCAAACTTGCAGTTAGACACATGGGACAGAGCTTGCAGAGCACATAGAGAGAATGCAGTAGTATACAAAGAAAAATAAGCCAGAAGAAAATAATGATTTTGAATCTAGCATTCCACCATGATAAAGATCTTTTTATTTCTTTTATGACTGAGAACAATTGCAAACTGCAATATTTTCACTGTCAGGATAGGTTAAAACTCAGAGACATAGGCATACAATGTAATTTCTTCAATTTTACCTATCCAAAGACCCTGAAAGAAGGTAATAAGCTGCTTCACATCTGTCTTTTTGTTCAAACAGATTACAGGCAGTTAAAAAAAAAAAAAAANAAAAAAAAGGATAGATTGAAGAAGGAGTGATTCAGGAAAAAAGAGCCAGAACAAGTGGCATTTATTTTTAACACCTGCAGTGTTTGTTTTAGAAGAAAACATGTGGATGTCCAGGTGCAAGATAGCTCAGGGTTTAATCAGGCATTCTTATGAAAGTCAGCTATAAGGTGCACTATGAATATATGTAATTGTGGTTTTGCTGCTAATTGAAGAATTGGAGAGTTAATTTTGGTCTGAGGTATAACATATGATAACACAGACTGTGTTTGTCCATGGCAGAAAACCTAGGGATAGAAGTGTCACTGTCATTCACAGTCAGTCACTCTTTTGGAGACTAAAGCCATTGTTTGACAGGAACCACAAACTGTAATCCTTGGACTGTGAAGGGGAGACAGGGCACTCTCATTCAGTTTACATATATATCTGAGACAAAAGGACTCATGCCTCGGTACGAAACTGGTACTCAGCCAACATTAGGAAAAAACTTCTCCCATGATTAAACTGTTCCATGACTTTGTGCCTTGCAAGTAATTTCTGCTATCCATGGAGACACTTGGAAATTCTTACAGACAATAGATCGGCCTAGGCTGTTCATAGATTTGTTTGTTCCTCTTCTGTAATTATTATATGATAGTTATAAAGATTCTGTAAAGATTTCTGAAATAACTTTATTGTATCAGATGTTCAAAGAGGTTGGGCATGAAGAATTAGAACTTCAGGCAGCCAGGAATCATCTCTGTTCAGGGGTTGCTTTGTCACAGAGTCTTTTGGGCAGGAACTATAGGTTAATTCTCAACTGTCAAAAAGACATTAGGAAAATAAGAGATGTTTTAAAAATGTGCCATTATTTGTCTAACTATGCAGATAAATATTTTAATCCTGATATGAGTTATTCATTAGAACATATAAACTTCTGATTTTCAATTTTTTTCTTCTTTTTCTGTCAGTGGACCCAGAAAGACACATCACTTAAATTCAAATTTGTTGAAAATATCCTAAATATTGATTAAAATTCAAAACTATGTTAAATATGTATTCTTGAATCCCTTCTAAAACACAGATCTTCCTCAGAGAGTGGGGATGATAAAGATTTCTTGTAAAAGACAGCAGTTACACTATAACTTCAAGTAAAGAGAGGAACAGAATATGTAGCAGAGCAGAATTTTTTTTATATTAATATATACAAATATATTGTTGCATTAACAGAAACAATAGTAGTAATAGTTCTAACAATTTCAATAAGAGCATTTTCGTTTCCTTTGAGGTATGCTGGCTGGAGTTTAAGGAGATATTTTAGCTATGCAAAAATAGCTATGCAAAAGTATTTTATCCAGAGATCATTGAAGGAAAGAACATGAATAATTGTTGTGTTGTGGTTTTGGTTTGCCATAATGGTTTGTTCCTTTCTCCCTTTTGCTTCTCAAAACATGTTTGTTATGTCCCAAGTTTATTGCAGCCTCTCCTCACTGTCAATCCTTTTGTATCCTTCCCAGACTCCTCCCCTGAGCCCTGTCTGCACTCAATTGCTCCCCCTTGCTTCTGGAAAATCTGGGGAAGGGATTTGAGTGATAGAACAGAAGAAGTTCCTCCCTTGCTGTTCTTATTGGGCCCTCTGACAGTCCCATCAACCCAAATCCACTCCTACCCTGTTCCCTATTGGTTAATGATTTGATCCCTCCTGCTGTACTTCGCCTCTTTATAAGTTGCTGTCCCCCTTGTCACACTGCTCAGCTGGAGCATCTCCCCTGAGACTCACAGGCCCATCTGGGAGTGAATAAAAGTCTTGGACTTTGCCCTCCAACTGAATCAGACTCCTTCCTCCACTGCTGTCTCAAGCCTCTCCTGTGACAAGGGGAAGGTCCCCTTAGCCACCTCTCTGGTTCTGAAGATCTGGAGGAGTGTTCCCCGCATGTCTGTGGTGTCGGGCTAGCCTGGGTGGACGGAGACACTGCTCCGTCAAGGACACCATGACAAATTATTTATGTTAGAAGTGACCTGTGGATATAATCTGCCTTGTTCAAGCAGATCCAACTGCCCTGATCAGGCAGGACCACCTGGAACAGCTGATCCAGGACCATCTCGAAGGATAGATTCTCTGGGCGATCTGCACCAGTACTTGGTCACTGTAGTGGGTTAAGTGCCCACTAGAATTATTTACTCTTTTTCCTGCTGTGAGATAGGATTAGGAGAAAAAGCAAAGAAGGCTCAAACTTTAAAGGGCATAAAGAAAGCTTTATTAACAAAACTACAAGAGAGAAAAAAATTAATAAGAATCAGAATAAAACCTTCAAAACACTTC
>VXBN01000664.1:200439-215267 GCA_013397395.1 Sinosuthora webbiana
TTTTTTTTTTTTTCTCACTCCACTCTCTTCTTATCTCTCTGTCATTTAGAAGACAATTTTAAACCCATTTTCTTGTAATATCACTAATTAATATAAACTTAATTCCCTAGTAGCCACCATCTGAAGACCAGCAATGGTGAAGTTGACCTTTAAGGAATTGAAACACAGTAGCAGCATTCTTCCTTTAGCCATATATGCTCTGTGGTGAAGAGAGACCTAATGTATGCTATAACATTTTTTTCACTTCCTTTCTTTCTAGCCTGGTTTGGTTTTTGGGTTTTTTTTTATTTGTTTGTTTGTTGGTTTGTTGGTTTGTTTGTTGGTTTTTTGGTGGTTTTTTGTTTGTTTGTTTGTTTGTTGGGGTTTTTTTTGTTGTTTTGGGGGGGGGTTGGTTTGTTGTTGGGTTTTTAGGGTTTTTTTCAGTTTTGAGGGCTTTTTTGTGGTTTTGTTTTGGGTTTTGTTTTTTGTTTTCCTTTTTTTTTTAAGTAGGTTATGGGAAATAGAGCTTGTGTTAAAACTGGATCTCAATGAGTAGACCTTCAGATATTACTGAGATAGTGAATTCTGATACATCCAGGCAATTCCTTACCCATCTAGTATATCAGTTTTGGATCAATCTTTTCATCAGGAATTTGTCTCTTCAGAAAGTTCTATTAGAAACTTCAAGGGACACAGTCACAAAGCTGTTAAACCATGGAAAAGCAGCTAGAACTGAAATTGATGTGAATATTCAAATTTATTTTAAAATTTTAAAGTTTAATTTAAAGTTTAAAAGAAAGCTTCCTAGACTGCCCTTTTGAAAGTGTACTGAACTCCCTCTAAGCAATTTTATTTATTGAGTTTCCTTTTCCCAGTATGAGATGCAACCAGTGGGCCCTAAATCAGTTTTGAATTTCCTTAATGAAAACATTCCTTTTCCATTTAATGCTTCCCATGCAGGATCATATTCTCTTCTGTGTAACAAGAACATGTGAACAGCTGAACTCAAACACACAGACTCCTAAACTACTATAATCACAATCTACCTGCTTCCTAAATGTATTCAACAGTTTGTTACCAATTCAGATGTATGTTTAAAATGTAACCTCATTGTGCAATGACTGTCCAGCTTTAAAGCAAATAATATTTTGTACCTCTCAGTACACTTGAATGACAAACTTTATATATGCATGTAATTAAGAAAAGATTTCCCTCACCTTTTAAAATTAAATTTTCAGCTTCCTCACAGAAATAATAAGAATTTCTTCATAATGCAGCAACAGAGATGCAAAGCTTACAGTGTGCTGATTTGCAGCATTTGGATAGTCTTTACTTTCAGAGTGTACATAAGTCTGGTTTCTTTGAGCAGGTGGTAGAAGAGAGGCAGTGAAAAGGGATTCAGTTGCATATACAAAACATCTTTCATCAAAAGGCCTTTGTTAACCAGTTAGACTTTGTTGGATGTAGTTCAGGCTCAGTGACCCCTTTCCTACAACATATTGAACCTTTCAGCTGAGAAACCTCTCATTCAGGGTTGTTGTTAGAGACAGTATGGTGTATAGAGGAAAGGCTCAGTGGAACAAGAGTGTTGTTAAGGGTTCATTACATCACTGTTGTTCTGGGCACAGCTGTCATATAGCAATTTTTGCTCCTTTCATGGAAAATTTCACTCTGGATTCTTGTATTCCAAGACCCACATTAACACCTTTTCCCACTGACCTGCAGTTGTGGATAGACGTGCTGTTGTACAACTCCACTTGCATCCTTCTCAGAAATTTTCTGTTCTAGACCCAAATCCTAAGAATAGCTTCCTACTAGCCCAGGGTACCAAACCAAAAGCCCAAAATACCGTGTACTCTGACTTATTTCCTGGCAGCACATTTCAGTCCCTCTGCACATATCTCAAACACATCCCCCTAGAGAAAGCCCTAGAAGAATGACCAAGAACTGTACAGCAATCTTTAACAAGTTTGTGTTGAAGCAATGGAGCAATTCCCTTTTTTTAATATATCTGGCTTTATATATGGCTTTGTCTCCCCAGTAAACTTATACATCCGCAACATCCTTTCTGATCATTCCAGCTGCCTCTAACACTGATATTCACAGTCACTTAAATTAATTTCCCTTTACTGAAAAAGTAATGAAATCATTTTAGTTTTCTCCTTGTATTTTATTTTAATTATTTCAAAATATTTTAAATGGCTGATAAGTGATATGCCTTTTAAAGCACCAGATATCTTTTTCATGCAAAAGTGAAACTAGAGAACAAATATCTGTTTACTACAAATACATGTAAAATCTGAGTGGAAGAGAGCCCAAGTTTAGTGCCTGATTCAGGGGAAGGGCTGGTAGCTGTCTGCTCTAAATTCACTGAAAACTAGGCATCATCAATTTTTTTCACGTGCATACCTTAATTACTGTTCTTTGTAATTCACACTCTATTCTTATCAGCATTCTTTAATGATCCTAATTTAATTATGATCGACCTTCTCCCAAATTCTTTAAAAATGCATGGTGTTGCAGTTTATAGTAAACTTAAACAAAAATACATTTAAGTGATATCAGAAGAGCTATGGTACATTTCTGAATGAATTCACTATTAAGTGTGTATTTTATGTCATTAAAATGAAAAAAAAAAAAAGTGGTAAAAACAGGCCAGTTAGAAGGTAGTAAAAGGCTTTGGGGATATTTTTAGGGGAAAGAAAAAAATCTGCACAATATTTATGTCTGAATAAATTCTGGACACTGAAATATACTTCTATGCAATTTTAAATAATAAAATTATCTTTTTTATAAAGTAAGTGTGAAGTTGTTAGAGGTTTTATTGATTTACACAGTGTGGAAATGAATGTATTGCTTAAACTGACACTAAAATTTTTGTTCTGAAAAGTTATCCTTAAACAGTGCCTTGTGACCTATTCTGAACACTAATTGGTCAAATATTGCAGTATGACAGGGAACAGGCACTCATGAACTCATAATACAGGTTTGTTTGTTTTTTTTTTAGTTCCCCAGGTTCTGCCCTTAAAACAATTTGAGTTTTTTGCCAGTCTGCTATCATTTTTCAGCACTGCTATCATTTATTTCTACACAGCATTCTGTTTCCATTTATTCTGAAATTATACCTGTTCCTTATTAATTAAAGTTTCTAACTTGTTTTTCCTAAGATAGCTATTGGTTTGAAAGATCATAATAGCTTTGGAGAACCGTTGAAATTTTCTCAGTCCCTTTAACCATTCATTTGAAGCACAGTAACTTCTGCCTTTCTAGCAAGTAACAGAAATTTAATCATCTTCTTTCAGTTTCAGTTTGCTCCTAATTGAGTGGCATTATTCCCCAGCTTTTTATTTGAATGCACCATATAGGTACAGTATAAGTTCATGTATGCCAGCAACTGCAACAACCCACTTATGCTGAGAGAAGAATTCATCTGCTCCAAAACAGGCATGGGAATGAATCTGAATGTTTGTCAAGTATCCAGCTAACCAGTGTCAAATAAAAGACTCAGACTGCATGCAAAGTTCTCCCAACCAGGTACCTTGTTCACCCTTTCTCTTACTTTCTCCATGCAGTTGTAACTCACTTTTGTCAACATTAAGATATAGAATGACACCTAGGGCAATAAAACCTTAGTGCCATTTAAAGCTCAAAAATATCAAGTAGTAAATTGCTGTGCTACTGTCATCTTAGTGTCCCTTCTTCAAGTCACGGAGTTTTATACAGAAGACAGCAGAGACAATGTTTCCCTTCAAAAGAATGCCTGTTTCCAATAGTCCCTACCACATGAAGGAAGACTTGGATGACAGTAAAAACATCAAACTTGATTTTGTTGTGCTTGAATTATAATGTCATAATGATTCCTATCAAAATGCAAGCATTCAAGCTGTTCACTAGATCTTGCTCTTATGCAGACACATGAGGAACACATACATGAATATATATATTCAAGCATATGTATTTTTATTTCGTGTGCAGTTGCATGTATATTTTTTTAAATCTCATCCCACATACAAAGACATCAATGCATAGATGTGGAGCTCTGAAGCTAGGAGTTAAGCTACTGTTGCTTGTAGCAAAAGGAAGTGAAGACAAGGTATACCCTCCCCCCCTAAATTTTACACTTCCTGACACATTCATTTCACTCCTTCAAGGTTCCAATAGCAACTTAATAACTAGCACTGCGATTGGCTGAGTTTGGGCTGATGTTTTGGCAAGTGTTTTCATAATCTAGCTGAGGCAGTGTAATAGATGCAGTGTATAAAAAATTGTATTTTGTATTGTATTAAAATTGTAGGTGGTAAAATTATACCTTGTAACTAAAACCTGGATTCTCAATAGCAATCCAAGGGCTCTCCAAAATTCCAAAGTCCATTGTCCAAGCGGTGAAACCACAGAATTTGCAACAGAAACAGTGGAGATAACCTGGAGATGGCCCATTAATCAAGGGCAGGCTGCATTTTCACAGCTACTCAAGAATCTGATACCGGTCGCAATGGAAAATCTAGTGGATGATTTCATCAAGTGTTCCAAAAGAAGAATCAGTAAATCTTTTGGGACGTTTTTTCAATTCCACAGGAAATCCTTTCAAAACCTCACTCAGGGAGAAAAGAACACTTAAACATTCAGACTTTTCAATGGACATTGCCTCCGGGCAGAAAGACTGTATAAAAACCCTGCACTGAGACTCCGAGTTTGTGGGCAATATCAGAAAGCACCTTTGCTGCTGCCCAGTTGTCCACCCAACATTTGATCAATGTTGTCCTGATTTATTGTGGCATTTCGAAATTGATTTTTGAAATTGCTAAATAAATCTTTGGATTTTGAATTGGCTCTTAATCATTTATAACAGGCAGGAAGATTTTCCTGGTAGCTTTCAAACAAAATGAAACTATCCAGAGAACCTTAGCCAGGGCAGTATTTTTCTCTAACACTACAACAGTTCATGCCAGATTTATCAAATTCCCAGTGTCCTGACAACTTTCAACTAAGGAACTCAGGATGAAAACCTCTCTAGAATTTGCCAGCCACAGAGGAAGTCAAGCCAAGCAGCCTGACTTTTTGCATAGCTTCTGGCTTGCTTAGTGGTGCCTGAAGCAAGGAAACAGGATCTACAGACTAGTCAGTAAGATATATTTAGCCACCATCTACAGACTTCATATGCTGGCATTTGTTCTTGACACAAGCCAAGTGCCAAGTATAAGAAAAAAACACATGCCAAGCTTTTATGCACCTCCAGCAAGACAGTAGCCTAATTTCACTGTGGTCTGTCTTAAAGACTTTAATTCTAAGTGGTAGAAATATTTTCTTCAGTCTGTGGTTTGGAGCAAGGCAGAGGACAGAATGAGAAGCTCTACAGTGTGAAATACAATTAAATAATAAGATATGATAAATCATGCATTATTGTAGTAGTTATTACACCTTATATGTTGCAGGTTACCAGCCTAAAATATGACTTCTTAGAAGTCTACGTATGTTTCTTTGATTTGATTTAGGACATGTAGCATAAAATGTGTGATGCCTTCACTGAATATTTCTCAAAATATTAACCCCTGCCCACTGAGGTGAGGCAGACATTTACAATCTCCTTCCTCTCACAGACACAATTACTAGTTGAGCTGAAAGGCTTTTGTTCCTCTCTGCTCCTCTTCACCTACAGCACCCTGAGCTTAGAGATGTTCTGTGTTATTCACTGCATTTGGGTGGTGATCAAATGATCGCCTTTGGCTTGTTAGGTAAATTGGTTTCTTGTCTCCTTTTTCTGCCTCAGCTTTCCCAAGTGTAAAATGGCAAGGACCTTACTTCAAACCCATAGGTTTAAGTTAATATGTATCACTCCAGCAACTGGCCTTAGACATACATTGGCAGCTGCTTTGGACCTCATCAACAACTCTCTCTGTTAACTGATTCAGACTGGAGGAGCTTACCCAGCTAGACCCTGGCTCTCTGAAGCAGCTGACTTGAACCTGTTATCAGTCCAGTAGACAACCCTCAGACCTTCCATTCTCAACTGTACCCAGCACAGGCCACCCCAGATTGTGGCTCCCAAACCTCTTTCCCTATATACCACTAGTGTCTCCAGTTGCTGGCACCTTGTGCACACCCCTTTGACCCATAACTGGCACCGAGCCACCACACAAGACTACTCACTGACACTCAGCCTGAAAACAAATGGTGATCAGTGAGTAGGACAGACAGCTGAACACCCCCTGCTCATACATATCCCCTTGCAGTAAAATAGTGGACCTACAGGAAAAACATGGGAGACAAAAGCCGCACTATCTAGAGCAAAGTTTCTGCATTTCCCAGGGCTATCCACCAAGATGCATTTCTCTTCCTGCCACCAAAGGGGTATCTAATCACCTTTTGTGTCATGAAATGAGACTTTACAGCAAGGTCAAATGGTTCAAATTCTTTGCTAGATAGAGGAAAATTGAAAAACATATCATTAGTTTTTCTTGTAAATATGGGTAGATCTAGTTTGGTTTTGTCCCTCTGTTTACTTTTATGATCTGGTGGATGAACTGACAGTGGTGGGCAATTTTCACGTAGTAACAGAGACATGACTTTCTAAACAAGAACTAGACTAATGAAACCCCAAGAAAGTCATGTCATGCTGTTCTTAACACATGGCAATAAAAACATATTCCATTTTTCATCTGTTTTTTGAGACTGAGGGTATTTGGATGAAAGCGAACATGTAAGTAAACCATGGGAGTAGGGACCTCTTATAGCTGCTTTCAGTCTAGGGCATTGTATTTGTTTTACTGTACTGATTATAAAATAGTTACATCTGGGGAACATATTTCAGAGCTGTAATTCTGCACTCTTTCACCAGTGTCTGTCTACAGCTGACAGCACAGACAAAAAGACAAATCCTACAATCTGCCTAGCACATTATCACCTTACTACACACATAGGTCCGCTAATTTGACATTGACTATAATTTGACAATGATCAAAAGAAGGAAGTATCAAAAAAATCAGAGGAGAATAAAGCAACCAGATTTTTTTCTGACCAAGCTGATTGAGAAGTAGACCAAACAAAAGCTGGAAGTTGATGGGAAAAAATTAGAATGAAATGCCAAGCACAAATGAATATCCCCTTTGTAGAAAAACACCTATTTTTTAAATTTTTTTTCTTAGTTTGTTTATATTTTAAATACCACTGGCTCAGGATGTCTGACAAATCCTGTTTCTCAAAAGAAAGAAAAACATTGTTGACTGACAGTTTTTTGGAAGGATAAATATTGGTGCAAATCATCCCACCCTTTTTGCTAAATATTTTTTTCAGAGGCAACTGGGCAACCAGCTGAATGATTCCTTATCCAATATAATAATTTTGATGCTATTCTAAGTAATATTCCCATTGTGCAAATATTTTGCAATTCCTCTTGTTCGTATCTAGGATCTTGCCTGTTGTAGATTAGGATGAAAAAAAGCTGGTCCTGTCAGAGTTGTATCAGTAACCATGAAGGGCTCATTTTTACTATACAGTTTAAAAACTGGAAGGCAAAATGGCAAGTGTAATAACTTTTCCCCACAATGACATCTCACACATTAACAAAACTGCTTTACAAAATTATCAAAACCATGGTTTGTTTCCCATCAAAATACTGTAAGTGAATGATACATGGCCACACTGTGGAAATAAACCTGGCAAGATTGAAATGTGGAAAGGGAGCTGAGAGTATCTTAATATACACAAAAAAAAAAAATAAAAAAAAAAAAAAAAAAAAAAAAAAAAAAAAAAAAAAAAAAAAAAAAAAATCCCAAAGCAAAAGCCCGTGCTATGGAAAAGAAAACATTTATGCTCATAAGGGAAAGCATGAGTAATTCAATGGAGCTGCTATTCGACAACAATTTGTCCAGCTGAAAATATTACTTCTGTAATGCAGCCAAGGTGAATGTCAGCTTAGGTTATCTGATGTGGAAGTGCCAGAAATGTGGGTGAGATCTTCACTGGAAGACTTAGAAGACTTGTACTTAGCTGTGAGGTCCAGCTTCAAGTTTTCTTTAGTGAATTATACTGGCATCTTTTTTTGCTCCTTATCCTTCTTCCTGTGTACTTTGCACACTCCCTGTGCCTCATCTTACTTTCTCATTCACCCCTATTGAAGAGATATTCTTGGGAGAACTTTCTGGCTAGTACCAAGGGTTTTTAGGTAAACAGGTTTTTTTCTCTACAATCCATAAAACAGAAAATACAAGACCTTTTAACAGGAATGACTATTGCATAAGCTTCATAGTGTTTTCAGGAATGAATCAGTTCTTTCCTCAACCCTCCACAGAACTTATCTCCTCCCTTTGAACTTGCTGGACATAAAAAGCCATAAAGTTACTTTCCTTGGAAAAGAAGGAAGACAAAGTTTTTTATCCAGACAGAAACCTTGGTTCAGTCATGTTTTTGCTAGTCTCAATCTAGAGTAGCTCTTTAGCAGTACTAATGTACCCGAGTAATAATGGCATAAGATCTTACTAAGCCATTAGGCTCATAACCTTTTCAAAAATATGTTGTTACCAAACAACAACAGCATGTCACCTCTAACAGTGAACTATGATCTCACAGTAATGGCCCAGCTCTGTACTGCTTTTTGATAGACACTTAAACTTTGAGTGATGGGAACCCAGATTTATATTGTTCCCAGACATTTGGACACGTGGTGTGCAAAGGATATATGTCCAGACAATGCTGCTTAGCTTCAGGGAAAGCATTTTCTTATTTCCACATTTATTACCTGAGCAAAATTAATGCATTACTGCATGGTCATCCACCTGGGATTGCTGCCATATGAAAGGAGGGGATCTTAGTAGACAAAGAATTGGAGCATTAATAGAAAAGTTAATAAAAGCTCATTATAGCTGCAGCCTGGTCAGCAGTCCTGGCATTCAATTATTCCCTAAGAGAGGCTGATGTGTAAAGAACATTTCCTGCTTTCTTATGCACTTTATCTCTCTCTTAGTAAAGAAAATGAATCTTTCTTTAATTAATTTAGTGCAGGCCAACAGTGTTCAACATCAGAAATAATGTATTACCTACATTTTTATAAAGAATTTATAGTTCTACTCAAAAATATCTTTCAAAGAAAACTGCTAGAAGGTGACCTAACTCATAAAGTCCTTCAAAAGAGTGAAGGTAGTGTGACAAAGAAGAAATATATTTCATAACCAACAGGATACCTAGCCATTGTGACATTTAACTATTTATCACTGGAAGGTGTTTTGCAACATCTTCAAGAGTATTTATATCAAAAAGTTATAAGGAAAGCCCATTAACTCTGAAATTTCATAATCATCACTTGCTTTGTCAGGTTAGTATTTCACAGCGTTACCATTTATTTATATTTTCTGTTCTGTGAGATTTAAAAAAATTCATGTCATTTTTTCTTCAAAGGTGCCTTCTGAGATGATCTCTTTTCATGTTCAGCACTCAATCTCTAGGAGGACTTCCTTCTTCTCAACTGCTACCCAGTTCATTTTCCTACTACATCCCAAAAAACTATTGCTGATGCTATTTTTTCTTGACTCTCAATGTTTTGTACAAATGCTGATAATCTAATGCCGAAGTCCCAGGAGGGGGACAGAGCAGTTAGGTGCTCAGGGTAATGGAAGGACCCAGTGACATATCTTGTATTAAAAGATATGTTCAGCTGACTATGAGAATGACTGTTATGTAAAACCACATTTAAAGAGAAGTAAATGACTGAAACACCATCAGTCACCTTTTAATTCTGTTCATGTAGATTGTCTGTTACTCTCCCATAAACTGTTCATCTCACATAAAGTCTGAGATTAAATCTTCTATGTGTTTTTTAGGATTATTCTGAGCACAGAAAGGATGTCTTGGAGTAAGTCCAGAGAACTAGTGTCAAGATGATTAGAAAGATGGAGCATCTCTCCTATGAGGAAAGGCTGGGGGAATTGGGCTTTTTCACCCCAGAGAAGAGAAGGCTTCAGGGTGACCTAATTGCAGCCTTCCAGCACCTGAAGGGAATTTACAAGAGAGGTGGAGAGACACTACTTACATACTCATGTAGTGACAGGACAAGGGGGAATGGCTCTAAACTGAAAGCGAGTGGGTTTAGATCAAATACTAGAAAAAAATTCTTTACTGTGAGAGTGGTGAAGAACAAGATGCCCAGAGAATTTCTGGGTCCCCCATTCCTGGAAGTGTTCAAGACCAGGTGGGATGGGGCTGTGAGCAACATGTTCTAGTGAAAGGTGTCCCTGCCCATGGCAGTGGGTTTGGAACTCAATGCTCCTTAAAGTCCCTTCCAACCCAAACCATTCTATGATTCTATGATTGGTAAAGCTAAAATATCATGTAAAAACTGCATTAAAATTTGTATGAGTCATCTCTAATGCATTTTCTAGCTCTCTAATGTAACCACCCCACATTTACTTTATATCTAATTAGAGGGTTTTAAGAAACGATAGCTATGATTGTCCACACATCAAGGGCTGTGCCCTGTTCTGGGCCCCTCACTACAAGAAAGACATTGAGGATTGTTGTCCAGAGAAGGTCAGCAGAGTTGATGATAGATCTGGAGTTCCATGAGAAGCAGCTGAGGGAGCTGTGGTTGTATAGCCGGGAGAAAAGTAGGGTCAGGAGAGACCTAATCACTCTCTGCAACTACTTGAAGTTATGGCAAGCTGGGGATCAGCCTCTTCTCCCCAGTAACAGGAGACAGAATGAGACTGAATGACCTCAAGTTGCACCAGGAAAAGTTTAGATTGGATATTAGGAAACATTTCTTCACAGAAACTAGACTGGCACTGAAAAGGGCAATCCAGGAAAGTGGTTGTTTCATTCTCTCTGGAGGTACTTCAAAGAGAGGTTGAAGTGGCACTAGTGGTGGACTTGCCATTGACAGGTTTATGGTTGGACTTGCTGACCTCATAAGTCTTTTCCAACCTAAATGGCTCTGTGAACGAACACTGGATTATGTGTTTAGTTTAGACTTAGCAGGTTTTGCAGTTAACATAACTGTAGCACTAGGACAAAAGATTTTTATGCTGCCTTGAACTTTTGAGAAAACAGCTCCTACTTGCCTCCCTCAAACATCATTGTAGGAATACTTGCGTACAATTCACAGAATTCACATTTAGAGAAATTTTTCACTGATTTTTAGAGCTCTACCAAGTACCACAATGCCAATCCTTTTTAATTAATGAGAATACTGCTTTTCTACCTGTGAGTTCACATAAAGATGGTCTTTTGATTTTAATCCCACTTGCTCAGTAAATTGAAATGTTCTGAGTTATTGTCCATATGTTCATAGTATAGGTCTTCAAACTACAAATTTTCCCTCAATGCCTTTGAAAATCATATTTTAGTGTATAATTTTAAGCAATACCATAAATGCCAACCAAAAATTCTGGGAAGCAGGCTTACACCTTCTGCAAAAGCTTAGCAACACTATGTCTTTGTTTAATTTCTTCTTGTGTGAATCATGGCCTTACCTTTAAATGCTCTGGCTTTTGTCACTCTAGGCCTCAGTCGCTGCTCTTGTGACTATAATTTTGTCCAAGAATTATCCAGGTAGTGCAGAATGGACAGGAATACTCAGCACAGCAGTGCAATCTTTCACATTATTCTAATACTGTCTGGCTTGGTTGTATTAAAGTACATAGCTCTAAGACAAGGAGCAGTGGAAATGTAATTTGCAAAGACTTATTGGAAGGCAGAGAGCCTCTAATGAGATGAGTAATTTAGAAGTCATGATACCAATCCTATTTCTCCCAGTAGACTCTTTGCCAGCTTACTGGTTTCTCCCTTTTTTTCTGCCCCACACCCACTTCTTCTCTGTGTTCAAAGGGTTAACAGCAAATCAGACTGAAGTGGCATGTATTACCATGTCTTCTGCATGACTGATACTGCAATCGATCTGCAGCAGTTCATTTTCTCTCCGGAATCTCTGCCTACTGAGAACAAATACAAACACATGTGGAACCAATAGGAAGCAGACCAAGGGGTTTAAGAGCATGTAGCAACGTATGTCAGAAAGTTCTCACTTAACAGATGGGGCAATTAATAAAACAGTCAAGTGGTATGACTGCGTCAAGGTGCCTTTAAGTGCTAACAATCCTCTTTTGTCTTACCACTGTAGTGTACAGATGGATTCCAACTGAGAATAATCAGTGCATTGTGCCCATGTTTGCCATCGTACAGTGTCACAGTATTTATAGGGTGCCAGGTGTCCAATGCCTATTATTTTAAGTATAAATAGGAAACTGGTTCCCTCCCTTCTAATTCCCCCCTGCTCTAGTATTTCAAGTGATGAAGTGATCACTAATCAGGATAGAATTAAACTTTGCAAGTAAATCAGCCTTTTTATCAATTTATAAAGGACAGATTTGCTATAAAGCAAAGCTAACAAAATGCTGCCTCAGTTATCATGCATCTTTACTGTACTGATCCTACAGAAGTGCTTTATAGGGTAGTGCAAACCCCACAGTATGCCTCATGATATCATATGTTGATTCTCAGAATAAGATAATTATTTTTTCCCTCTAGAGCATGAAATGCAAAAATTATCTGTTTCCTATTTATGACTTTCAGGGACTTTTTACTAAGATTACTAATCTGGGTGTCCCGACAAATTCAGCTGTACTCCTCTGCACCTATGTTTCATGATCATTCTCCTTTTCTCCCCTTCCTTTTCCCTATTTCCTTCCCATTATCTTTTTTCTGAAAATTGCATGTCATACCTGGCAGAGAACAACTCTCATTCTTGGAGAGGGCTGTTCCCAGTTGACCACAAACAATTTTAGTCCTTTGAGATAAAAATGCTTTAAAAATACTTTTATGCTCAAAATAAAGTATAATAAACGTTGGTCTGTATTTTACACACATCAGCAAACCTTACTTCTCAGTACAGGACAGAAATAGAGCAGTGAAGGATTGTTTCCTGAGGATCACTGACTTAAACCTTGGGATCATCATGTGCTGCCCAGCTGCCAGCTATTGTGTTAGCAATGCACTAGAGAAGAGCATTTAGCAAGACACTTGATGCACAGGCAGCCTGATATATTTTGAATTTTACTTTCTCGTTTTGTTAAACCACTAAATGAAGGAGTGAAGTCTAGCAAAAAGACACTATTGCAAGATATTGGAGTGCCTTAGTTCTACTGTTGTAAGAAATAAGTATTTGCTTCAATTCCCTTTACATTACTGCTTTGTCATAATATACTGCATAACTAATAATTTGCTTATCCTGTGAGTTGTGCATTATTGATTTTATAATGGTTATTGCTATAATGCTTTTTACCCCAAGTACACATCAAAATAAAAATGGAAGACTGATTTAAATCTCAGAGCAGACAAGAAAGAGCATCACTTTATCAGCATCAGAAATATTCTGTTGATAGTAAAAAGGGAGGAAAAATACGTTTATTTTGATCTTTATTTCTCCTTTATTTTGTACATAACAGTGGCATTGCCTCAAACTGTTTTTCACTCTGATGAGTAAGATTTGCAGGATCAAGTGCTGGCTATTATAAATGTAATGAGCATGTCAACTCACAAAAAATTGATGGAGTCACCCCCACCCATTTGTGAAATCATTAAATTAGATGCCACTCACAGAGAAATCTCTCACTATGACTGATGATGATTACATGCAAGTCCCCCAGTGATATTTGTTCCAATTAAAAAGAATTTGAAATTTTTCTGTCACTATTCTGTGTTCACTTAGTTTATACTCCAGCTAACCAGTTCACTGTAAGGAGAATATTTTTACTCAAGACAAGATTTTTAATTAAGGCTGGAGAGCATTGTAGGAAACCCAAGTTGGTGCAAAATTAAACAAAATGGCTGTAAAATCAAAGACCAAGTCTTTACAACAATCTAATTGCAAACATTCTTAAGCTCGAATCTGAAGAAAAAAGAAGCTTCAGCCAGCCCTAACTAAACTGAGTCCTATGGCTCCACTAGTGTTAGTCCTTTAGACAGCAAGCTTGACAAGCATCTCCCAAGCTATTGTAAACTTAGCTGTGTGGTGTGAGAGAATAACATTGCCATGCCTGCCCACACCTTTGCTTCAGGCTAGAGGTCATGAAGACAAATAGAGGCAGACTTACTGCAACATCTACAACATGGCACCCTTGATCAAATGTCCACTAGCCTCTTGCAGTAAGAAGGAGTGACAATACTAGGGGAAGGAAGGACATGTTAAATTTCCACGATAAAAATTACACCATCCTTTCCTCCTTTGGAATATTTATTGTTGTTTTCATGACGAAGATCTGGAACTAAAGAAGCTGTAGGGCTCAGTTTGGTTGGTTTCTTTGTTTTATGCTGTAAATGCATTGTTTGTAGATTAAGACACATTTGGAGGAGGAATAACCTCCTGGACTTAGGATTTTTCTTGTCTGCTCCAAAACACCTGGGACACCTAATGCATCTGTCTATAACTAAGGAAATAAATGTCTCTACAGTAATCCATGGACATAAAGACTCATCATCTCCACAGGAAAAAAAGGAACTCTAGACACAGCACATCAGACAATTATTTTAAAGTTTTACAGTGTGGTGGCAATATACTAATGACCAATGGAGTGATGCGTTCCACTGATTTCCATAAAGTTGTGACTGTTGTCTCTCCACAATATTATCTGCTCCACATTTCAACTTACCTTGACATTTTTGCAGCATAATACCCCTTCTATGAATGGCAGAACTTGAGTAGGTGGAAAGCATGTGACTCCAGAGAAGAACCCAATTTTGTTATGCTTTAATTGAGCCAGCAAATCACTGCCACCACCTCATTCAGGCCCACACAGTGGGATGGGGAAAGGAATTGAAGCAGGAAAACCAAAAAAATTCATGACTTGAGATAAAAACAGATTATA
>VXBN01000665.1:703-29037 GCA_013397395.1 Sinosuthora webbiana
AATAATAATTATAATTAATAGGCTTTTTTTTTTTTTTATTTGCTACTGATCATAGATCCTCTTGCTATCCTATGCATTCTGCACTTGACATATAGAATCACAGAATGTCCTGATTTGGAAGGGACCCACAAGGATCAGAGTCCAACCCCTGGCCCTGCACAGACACCCCAACAATCCCACCCTGTGCCTGAGTGTTGTCCAAACTCCCGGAGCTCTGGCAGCCTTGGGGCCGTGCCCATTCCCTCTTCAGTGCCCAACCACCCTCTGGAGGAAAAAGCTTGTCCTAAATTCCATCCTAAACCTCTCCTGACACCAGTCCGTGCCATTCCCTCCACAGAGAGCAGAGAGTGGTGCTTTGAACCTTCTCACAAATTTCCTTTGCAGGAGTCACACAGAAATCTGAAGGTTTGTTTTGCGGTGATTCATTTAAAGAACGGGTGCTTTAGAGAGGGATTATTATCTTAATTGGTCGCGATAAGATCCCTTTGTTTCTGGGTGTATTCTTGCTGGATAAATGTGCCAGATTATCACATGTTTGTTTTGAAAGCCAGAGTCTGATCAGGCTGGTGGAGGAGAAAGTCTCTAAAGCCAGAAAAGGCTAGAAAATTATTGAATTAATACCCCTCAGGAGAGCAAACCAGACCAAATTAAAGTGAGGAACGAAAAGAGCGTTCTAAGGAACCGAGACAGAAAGAAATAACAGCAGAGGACGAGCCTTAGTCATTGATCTCCCGCTGGAGCCCTCGAAGGAAGACAGTAACAGAGCCTTCCATTATATTCAGTCCTGAAAAGAAACAAAACAAGAATATGGGTCCCATCCTCTTCTCATTAATGCTGGCAGGCCCCAAAAGAATAATTTGCATTCCAGCTAAGCCCTTGCTGTTTTCATACCTGACTTTGCAAAGCGGTTTCTCAGAAATGAGCTGGAAGAGGCGCGGAGAGCTGAGCCCACCTGGGGGCTGTATTAACCTAGAAAGGAGCTTGATGTCTTTGAGCTGCCCCAGAGCAACATCACAGGGAAATTCAAAATCATCTTAAGCTGGAACATCTTTCACAAATGTATGGGGTGGGTGCAAACAAGGCTCTTTAAACTCCTTACTCACAAATGTCATCGAATTCTTGTTCCCACACCTGCGTTGTGTAGGGACATTTTTTTTGGTGAGGCTTTGGAGCACAAAAAGGGATTGTGATGCCATGCCTGGGTATACTGAGCACTCATTACAGGTGATTATTTCTTTTTTTTTTCTCGAAGTGCACAAAGGTTGGGGCTGTTTTTCACCGTGAGGGAAAAAAAAAAGCAGCTAGAAGCATTCAATAATCCACATACTCACGGAATTAACTTTGTCACTAATTGCAGTAATTGGCACTGACGTTCTGTTGTGGTGCTGAGGATCGGCAGAGAGTGGGAGAGCCAGGCTGTGTATTTTTAGAGATGGAGATTTCTGTAATTCTATATCCAGGCTGGATGGGTTTTGGAGCAACCTGTTGTAGTGGAAGGTGTCCCTGCCCATGGCAGGGGGTTGGAATGAGATGGTCTTTCAGGTCCCTCCCAAAACAAATCATTCTGTGATTCTATGTTGTTCACACCTTCAGGGTAATGTGTGTTATAATGCATGTGATATTCATATTGGTACAATTACATGAGTCACCTATTATCTCATTTTTATATTTGCTCACTGCTTTGAAGAAGTTCATTATATTGTCACTTACCTGATTCATGCCTTCATTAATTTACTGGTTTTAATGATAAATACCAGGGTTTAAGGATATATAAGTGTTTAAGGATAAATCCCAGATTTTCACTGGGATGGTTTTACAGAAGGCATACCTGTCTAGAAAAACAGGTTGTAACTGCCTTGCTGCTAATGAGCAAAAGTCTTAATTCCTTGTGAAAGAAAAATTGGACTAGTGGAAGAAAATTTGAACTAGCTGCCTGTGTGTTCCTCTGCAGGCTGAGCTAGTCAGAAATCCAGTGTCAGTCCCTCTGCCTGGATGTTTGGCAGGGAGCAGCTCCATTGCCCCTGTGCAGTTTGTGCAGACCCAGACTCGATTCCAAGGCTGCTCAAACATGGAATATTGGGCTGCTGCACACAGTTGGTTAACTCAAATGAGTGAATTCGTGGAGGGAAATCACTTATTTAGCACAGCAACCAATTAATGATCAGCATTCAGTCCTCAGCCAAAAAACATTCCCACATACCCCTAGCACAAGTACATTTTCTTCATGATGGTCTCATCTTCTAATTCTGGTCCTGAATCTTTTAGATCTTGCAGCTGTCACTGAGACAATGGAAAATGCATGATTGGAGCCTTTTCCTCAGGAAAAAACAAAAGAACAAAACAAAACAACAAAAAAATAAAACAAAACAAAAAAAAAAACTCAACAGCCAACCAACCAAAAACAAAACGAAACAAAACAAAAACCCAAANACAGAGGAAAGCTTCCACAAATACCTTCTCTGACTAAAAAGATGTAACATATTCTCCCCAGTGACATCTATACTTCTAAAAACGTGTGGGCCAGGGAGAGAGTTGATGCACTGAACCTCTGACCTCTCACAGTGTTTAACTCTTAACTTACTCCCCAAGACAAATCTGCTTTAGAGGGATGAGCTCTAAAGCAATGTAATTTTAGCCAATTTTTATCTCTGGCCTTGGGGCCCAAGAGCAGTCCAGAGCTCCTATATAGTGACATTTGTGTTGAGGGTGATATTTTGGCACCTCCTTTTCTTTTTCACNAAACAAACAAACAAAAACAAACAAACAAAAACCAACAAAACCAAACAAACAAAAAAACACCCCAAAAAACTACAAAAAAAAAAAACCCAAACCAAACCAAAAAAAACCTCAAAAAACTAGAGGAAAGCTTTCACAAATGCCTTCTCTGACTAAAAAGAGGTAACACATTCTCCCCAGTGACATCTATGCTTTTAAAAAAGTGTGAGCTGGGGAGAGAGTTGATGCACTGAACCTCTGATCTCTCACAGTGCTTAACTCTTAACTCACTCCCTGGCCCTCTCCAAGACAAAGCTGCTTTAGAGGGATGAGCTCTAAAGCAATGTAATTTTAGCCAATTTTTATCTCTGGCCTTGGGGCCCAAGAGCAGTCCAGAGCTCCTATATAGTGACATTTGTGTTGAGGGTGATATTTTGGCACCTCCTTTTCTTTTTCACTTCCCATTTCTAGAAAAAAGCGGGGCTTTTTTTTGTTGGTGGTGATTTTTTGTTTTTCGTTTGTTTATTTGTTTTTGTAAAACCTCAGCACTTTGCAAATGGTGGTGGAATTCTGGAATCCTGATCCTGTCTGTGGTGGTATTTTTCACATTGTGTTGAAGCCAAAGTAATGATTTACAGCAAAAAGGGTGTAGGTATGAAACAGGGCAGCCTAAGATGGAGCAAAGTTTTCTTGCACTGTCATTACCTAGAGCATATCAAAGCAAATGATCAACATAGAGGGGTCACTGGCAAAAAAATTGCTTCATTGAAAAGTCTTTAATTACGTTGTTTTATTTTTTTCCCCCATAGAGAACAGACTATTGAAAAACAAAACCCGTTTACGTGAAAAGAAAATCTCCCTGAGAAGCAGACTGTTTTCACTGGAATGATCACGGAAAACTTATCATAACACTTCTTCCCAAAATACTGTCAAATAAGTTTGACTTTGCCTTTATAATTGTGCATTTTGGATAACGCTGCCATTTCACAGAGCTGGGAAATCAAAGTGTTTAAATTCAGATAAGAGTCAAAACCAGATGGTTCAGCCTTAATGCAACCAAAAGTTTCCTTCAGACTGAATTTTTGATTTTCACAGCACCTTGCAGCTCTTTGGAGAGTGGTGACATTTTGAGTCTTGAGGTTAAGGTTCAGAGTCTTGAAACAACACAATGATTCCCGTGCCTCTCACACCTACTGCTACTTTTGTTAATGCTGAGCCCAAGTAATTTTCAAAATTTTGTGGCTCACTTCTGTGGACTAAGGCTGGGAAGGGGGGAAAAAAGTGATTTATAAAATACCCTTCTTAAAAACACCCTGAAACACCTGTGGCAAAAAGGTGCTTATTGAATGAATTCTTTGTTCCAATATCTTCAGGTGAAACCACAAGGGTTGATACAGAGCATCAGAATCGTGGCTACTGAAGTTATTTTGTTACTGTCAGCAACAATCCCTGACTAAGATCTTTGGAACCCACAGGAAATTTCTTTATTTTCCTCTGTGATCTATGATAAACATGGTTATTTTCTCTGACAGTGGGGTATTTCAATGTGCTCCTGCAGCAGATGTTGTGTTGGTGATGCTGCTTGGTGGAGAACTGGAATTTCTTCTCTGGAGTAATTTTCTCTTCATTTTCCTGCCCGGAATTATGAGGATTACAGAGCTTTATTCCCTGGCAGAGCAAACCAATGGAAATGCACAGCACAGAAGGAAGAAGGAAAGAAATGAAGTCATGAAGTCACAGAAGCAGCATGGAGTCATTAGTATATACCCAGATTATCAGAGGTTTTCTAATTCTGGTTCTAGAGCCACCTTGGCTGCTCTAATCTGAGCTCTCTCTCTGTGCAGAGCTACTGGGTGAGGCAGCAACATCCTCTGACGGTGTTGTGCTTTTGGTTCTGTGCCCTGCCCAAATGCAGAGCATTTCCCCCTCTCCCAAACTCCTCTCCTGCACAGAAAGCTTCTCCCTACTTTTGCTACCCTCATCTCCAGAGCATTTTGGCAAATCCATGTTTTGGAAGCCTCAGGGATTCCAGGCCACACTGTGACCTGTGGGCATTGATTTGTTTCAGCTGCATCTCTATTATTTATCTCTTCTGTTTGTCCTGGTATTTTGCGCCTGATTCCTCTTCCATTTGCTCTTTTCAGGATAATCCAGTGCAAGGCTGGGAAGGAAAAATGTGGATTTTATTTGGTCAGAGCCCACTCATCATCTTTGTGGCTCAGCACCATGCTCAGCACCAGTCCTCCTCAAAAGGAACTCTGTAAACAGCAATAGTTTATAATGCCTTAAAAAGTATCTCAACATGCACTTCAAATTCCCTAAATCCAGGAAGCAAATAGAGGTACCTTTGTCTCTTGTTTCTTTCCTTTTCAGTAATTTTTTTTCCCTTTTCTCCCCCATTTTTCCCAAAAAATCATGACTTTTCTTAGCCTGGTTGGGCTGAGCTTTGGATCTTGATTTTAGAAAGTCTTCAGTGTGGTTGATGTGGGAGAAGAGACACTACTGGACCATGATGTGCTGTTCAGGTCTCAGGCCAAGACAATTTATACTCTTCAAATACCCAGTGCTAATACCATCTAATTTCCTTACATCTCATTCAATTTTAGTGCTTCTCAGAAATATTTTTTTTTAAACCTGTAACATCTTAAACCCTCATGGCCTGTAAGTTTTGAGTGCACATTTAGAGCCAAACACTTGGAATGTTTTGGGGCTTTTGGGATTTATCATATCTGTGGTGTTTGAAATCACACCAAATTAGAAATGGACAAATAAGTTAAAAATAAGAGAGTTGTTTAAAAAAAAAAAATCCAAATTAAAAAACACCTTCTCTCTGGCACTGAAATGACAAAAGTAGCTTTTCTGGAAGCAGTAATTAGACAAGGGAGAATCTCGTGATTTATGATTAATGAGAGGGTAAACACAAAATAAAAACCTAAGAGACAGAGTTAATATGTAATAGGCTGACACAGACACAAACCCAGTGGTTTCCTCTGAATAATGCAGCTGTGCACTGCTCAGTGGGGGCTGAGCCCTCTGGAATCACCATCACACACTGAGGAACTGAAGGGAAAATTCAGTGGTGGGGCTCTTCTTGCACAAGTGTGGTTGTAAATAATGCAGAATGGCAGCTGGAAATGTCACTGACCCACAGCCAGTATTAAAATTATGACATCAATGTTATTAATAATATTAAAAATAGAATTAAAATAACAATAACTAATAATAATCTTGAGTGGTTGTAGAAAGCAGGAGGGTTTGAATGTCTGAAATCCCTATTGTGACCACACTCTGTGACAGTGCAGGTCCATGCTGCTTCTGAGGCTGTTTCATTCACCAGCATTTCCTGATGGGAACAGGCTGGCTACAGAGCTCACTTTGTGTCATTCTAAGATGATGAAACACATTTTGATTTTTACCAGTGACAGTCATGTGAACTTACAGACATTTTTACACACACATGGGAAGTACAGGGTTTTTCTTACCTAAAAACCCCATTTTTCCTTCACTCCCAACACCCACAGACCAATGCCCACCCTCACTGACAGTACTGACACGTTTTTGGAAGTTCTTGGACATGTGAGTTTGGTGCTACAGCAGGATAAAAGAAATTAAAACCAATAATATCCTCTTCCCCCAAATTGTGATTTCCACAAGAAATTCCATCTCTGACTTACAAAATGACAAGTGAGAGTCTGGAAGCGTTTGGGGATGTCTGTCAGGAGGGAAAATTAGAAAACTGAGTGGCTCAGAATGGGTTCTTTATTTTTCAGCTGTCACTAGCATTTCTCCCCATCACTTGCTGCTTCTAATTCGAGTTGGCTGAGGGGAGGGCTTAGAAGCCCACAAGAATTTTGCTTTTTTCCGCATTGTATTCTTTGATTTAATAAAAGATACTGCCATCACCAATTCGGCTGCCGTCTGTATTTCTTTTAGCTTCACCCTTCTTTTTTTTCTGTTTGTTTTGAGAAGTTAAACCCTTGGCAAACACAAGCTTTTAACAAGGTGTTTTTCAGCAGATGGAAATTAGTATCTAAATAGAGGGTTTTTTTTCAAAGTCCTTTGATCACCCCAAAGGAATGACAAGGTTTTTTGCAAGTGAACTGTGTGTCCTTTAATCTTGTTATTTCCTCGTGTACCTTCACCTTCCAGCTCTAGGCAAAACCTGAGTTGCCTCAGCATCTTTCACAAATAAATGTAAAAATTAAGTGATCATTTCAATCTTCAGTTTATAGGTGGGTGAGATTAGTCACGAGGAGCTTAAAATATTTGAGAAAGGTCACCAGTTTCATGCTGGGAGGTCTCTTACCTGTAAGGCATGTGGCAAAACTTGTTCTATGTTTACCAGAAAGCAAACTTTTACTGTAAAGTACATGACAAGCTGGTTTAAAAGTTGCTTTGGTTTTGGGGCATTGTCAAGGTGAAGGAAGAGAAACTGTGGAATTGAGGCTGCCTAACAGAGGAGTTTATCTGAACCTCAGCCCTGCTGACAGGCCTTAATGCAACATCCAGCCCCTCTGCTGTATCTATTTTCTGAAGAAAAAAAAAAGAAAAAAAAAAGGAAAAAAAAGAAAAAAAGAAAAGGAAAAATAAAGAAAAAAATATATTTGGAGGTTTTTTTAATGCTATATGTCATTTGCTGTATGTCAGTTAAAACAGGCTTATGCTGCCAAATCTGAACTTGGTTTCTTCTTCTGGTTCATAAAAGACTTCTCCTCTCATACAAGTTAAATGTCACTAAAAACCAGTGGTGCTTCTAAGATACTAAGAATTCGACTTAATAAACTCTGCAGCCAAGTTTCCATGGCTGTCATTTCATAGAAAATCCTGGTTAAGAAAGTAGGGAGTGGCATTTCCCACCCTGTCCTCCATAGCTGGCAAGCTCATTAAAGGTTATTTGCACATGAGTGGGACCTGCAGAGGTCAGGGAAGAGATTTAGGGTCAAAAACTACCCTAAGAGTGGAATTATACCTCCAGAGCATGAGTTTAGAGACTGGGCTTGGCCTTGTGGAAGTCCAAGAGAGAGAGGTCTGGCAACATCGATCTCTTAAGCAGAAGTAAAATGTGATTTCCAATTATTTATGCAAGAGGAAATAGCTTGTGTTTATTCTTTAAGAATTCCAGTTAGATCTGTAAACAAGTGGTTGCTAAGAAAAGATCTGACTGAGTCAGGAGTTTCTACATCAAACAAGGCACGAAGCTGAAGTTGCTGCCTCACACCAGAGAACAATACCCTTAAGCTCATTTCAAGGAATATTTGTCTTAGTTCCCTGTCAGAGTAAAAACCTAAATGAAACCAATTTTAGAAAACAGCTGCTGAAGCAAAATCTGGGATTTACGCAGTTACAGGTGTGCCAAGTCTTGCAGGTCTATAAAAAAAACTTGAGAAAGAATTAAGTAAATAATGATCTTCCTTCTTCAGGCCTTGCTCTGCCCCACTCTACTCCATCCCACCCTTCTCAAGCATTCCTCTCACATAGTGTGATTGGAAAAAAAAATCTCACTGCAAATGATTTAATGAAGACTTTTTTTTACCAGTATAAACCTCAGGCAGGGTAGGGTATTAAAAAACATGACAAAATGTAAATGTTTAAGCCGTTGATGAGCCCCAGGCACGCAGAGAGGCAGGTTTGACATCACTGAGTTAAAGTTGTGACCCAGATTTGGTGACCAGCAGGGACTGTCCATGGCAGCTGCCCACAGTCAGGAGGAGTTTACCTGCTAAAGAAAATGGGGATAAACTCAGCTAAGAATGACAAGCCTGGTCATCCAGCATTTTCCACCTGCTTCAAAGAAGTGAAATAAAGGAGATTTACAACCACTCCAGTCTCTTCACAGTACTGCAGAACCAATGGCTGGCCTCTGTTTGGTGCATTTCTAGCAATTTGTTGTTCTAGTACGTGCAAGATAAAAATAATAAACGTTTGTTGTTCTAATAAACGTGCAAGTTAGAACCGAATATTTAAAGATTTGCTCCTAAATAATTAATAATACAGGAAAATACGGAGGGAAAAAAAGGCGGATCTATGGATTAGGGCAAGATTTTGGACCCAAGGCTCCTCAGTTCTGAATCTTAGTCACGCATTGCCCAGACCCAAGGCTGTTGGAATATTTTACTTATTGCACACCCTGACCAAAAGGGGGTTCAGATGCGCTGCACTGCTCACTAAATTCCTCCTGCCTTTGGCTCACCTTTGGATCACTCTCAGACCTGGCTCCATGAAGGAAAGCCAAGCACGTTTCAACAGAAAACGTTGGAATTTATTACGGAACAGGTCAGGTGTGAGATTTCTCGTTGCCTTGGCCGCGGTCCCGATGTGCGTGAGGGACTTGCAGGGGCTGGGACGTAACAGTTGCAGCCTCGCCCCTGTTTAAATTACCAAAGTGTTCCGTTCAAAATGTCACTCTCAGGCACAGGACGAGCACTGCAAGGAGGGGAAGGCTCAGCATGGGCACTCGGAATTGCCTCTGGCTTTTCATCCTCTCTCTTTCCCTCCGTAAGTAAAAAATGCATTTGATTGTTTGTTTATTTTTATTTATTGTCGGTATACGTTAAGAGGATGTCCCTGAGAAACATTCAAAAGTGATAATCAGGGAAGGGGGGGCTGCTAAAAGTAAATATAAAAACTGATAGCATGCAATATTTACAGGATTGTGGGGTTTATTATTATTATTATTACTATTATTATTATTATTTCATTTAGCATTGGATTTCAGCACATATTTTAGTAGGGATATAAAGCTGTAAGTAGGTAAAAGAATGAGAGCAAAGTATTCAGGAAACTCATCTAAAAGACCAAACATGCAGTGTCTGACCAGATTTTATGATTTTTCTTACCCCTAATCTTAGTTATGAATGATGCATTTTGCCAATTTGCCTCCTCTGAAAGACTCTTTAGGAAAATACACATTAAAAAACATGGATTAGGTTGTTTTAACTGTGCTGTGTTCTCACTGCACTGCAAGAGATTTTAAAAAAAATCTAGAAATTTAGAGGGCTGCATGATTTTATTCTTAATGTCTGGTTTCATGTCGTTCAGTGCAGATGAACACAAGTTTCTTGACTGACCAATACCTTCTCTTAAAAAATCTGAGAGATACAAGCACAGGACCTTACAATTCAAACTGTATTTGGGTGTAAAAAAAGATACCAGTCTGTAGGAAGAATCTTGGAAAATATGTAACATTACAAGTTTCTATGTAGACATCAAACAATTTGAAAACACCACCTTCATTTTACAGGTGATTAGAGTCAAAAGCAGTTAATTAATGTGGTTCTTAAGAATTTGGTAGAGGTGCTCCAGTACACCCTGCCTGTGAATCCTCTAAGTTTCATTCAGCCAAACCCAAAGATCCAGGACAAGAATTAAGTGTTGCTAAGGAGTGAAATTTCAATAAGGCAGAAGGATGTGTTTGGGTTTTTAACAGGAACAAAGCCACTCTTCAAAATCAATGTTGAATTACCACATCAAGTAAATTAAATAAGCCCAAATTAGCCTGACTATTTAATCACAATGGAAAAAGGGTTTAATTTTCCTTTTTAAACAAACTTTGTTTAAAAGAAGTGTTGTCACCTTCACACTTGCAAACTACAGGAGTTGCAATTTATTTGTAGTCGAAAATAGAGGCAAACACAGGAAGGCAATGAATTTTAACCCAGGATTAATATAATTTAGAACATCAACAGATATCCTCAGAAAAATTGTTCTCTCCTGCCTGACAGAAAGTAATTACAAAAACAATAAATGCCTTGCAAAATAAAGAAATTGAAGCAATAAAATGTACACAAGCAGGTAAGGAGAGTTAAGGAGGTAAGAGGTAAGGAGAAAATTATGCTGGAAAATGCATTCCACTAATTTTTAACTTTCCTGTGAATTATCTAGAAATTTTATTCTAGAGCAATCATAGGATCATAGAATCATTAAGGATGGAAAGACCTTTAGGATCGAGTCCAGCCTTAAACCCAACACTGATGAGTCCACCACTAAACCACTTCCTTACTTTAAATGAAATAATATTTACAAAAAGAAAAGTACATAGAAAATTGAAAAAAAATATGTAGGCTAGGAATAGAAAGGCTATATAAATCTCTACATTTTTACAGAAAAAAAAGCATTCCCAGGAAATTGGTACAATCTCCTCAAATTTATGCAAATGGAAAAGGAAGTAACAGAAATTTCATGGCAGTGAAGGAATAGCAAAGAATATGAAACTGGAAATGAGGAAGGAAAGGAATAACGATGAAGATGAGAACGTTAAGTGATTTTTTTTTGCACAGGAACGAAGTCACACTTGGTAGACTATTAAAGTACTTCACAGAATTAGAGGGCAGCAATCCATAATCCACATTTCTGAAATTCTGACAGGTACTGTAGCAGCACTGGAGGGAGGAGACACCACGACTGCCACCGCTGGGAGCCACGTAAATGTCTCCAGGAGCACAAACAGTGACACCAGCCCTGGCCCAGCTGCAAACAGCTCAAATGCCTCTGTGCCAGAGCCCAACACCCAAACTAACAATTCCCTCCCGGGCACAACCTTGCTGTCCCCCCCCATGATGAGGATGGGGGATGGAGAAGAGAGGATGGGCACTACACCCACAACAGCCATGAGGGAAGGGAGCGCACTGGGGATGTCTGCTAAGGGCAGTGCAGCATTCCCAACAGCAGGAACTGGCACCAGTGCCCCCAGCACGGGCACAGAGGGTGGCACTGCATCCTCCCCACCTCTCAGCTCAGCCACAACGAGCCACTCCTCATCCTTGTCCTCCTCATCCTCCTCGTCATCGTCCTCCTCGTCTCCCGGGGTCTCCCCAGCTGTGACTCCCAGCCCACAGAAGAGCAGCACCAGCAGCATCACTGAGATGTTCTTGGCCACCACATCCCACCCACCCTCAGCACTCGTGTTCTCCTCTCCCTCCTCCACTGCTGGCCTTACAGGAATTGAGTCGGGAGCAGAGCCCACCATGAGCAGCCCCGCTCTCCCCACACCCAGGACCAGCCCAGTGCCTTCCACCTCCGGCATCTCTTCCATGGGCTCCCCAGCTGTGGCTCCACAGCAGAGCAGCACCACTGGGACACCCTTGGCCACCCCATCCCACCCACCCACCGCACTCCTGTTCTCCACTGCTGGTGTCACAGGCGTGGAGCCGGACACTGTGACAGCAGGGGAGGTGACACCCAGCCCGGCTCCCGGCACAGCCAGCACTCATCCAGCGCCTTCTGCCTCCACCACCTCTCCTGCCTCACACACCAGTGCCTCCAGCCGTTCATCCACAGCAGGCAGCAGCACGGAGACACCGGAACCCCGGCACACCCTCACACAGGGACAGCCCCCGGAGCAGGTGACAGAGGTGACGGCCACCTCACCTCCCACGGGGAGCCCCTGGCCTGCCACAGCCCCTGCCGGCAGCTCTGCCACCATCCCTCCTGGAGAAGGGGAGAGTTCCACCACCAACCAAGGGATCAGGACACCTGAGCCCACTGCCAGCACCTCCCATTCCCTCCCTTCCACATCCTTGGCAACCCCATCCACGAAGAGCCTTAGTAAACCAACATCTGTTAATCCCCCTTTTACTGGAACTTGCTGTGAGTATTTTAACACGTGATACTAAATTTGCTTCGCTCTATTTCTGGAAGGGTTGAGTACAATTTTCTTTCATTGTTGTTATTTTTGGTTGGAATTCGAGCTTTTTACAATGTCCCTTTTTAAGCTGGGAATTTAATCCAGGAATACGAATCCCTGCATGTAGCTGTTTTCTGAAAAGCTGCAGTTCCTGTCTGGAGTTGTTTTTGAAATGACACACCTTGTGTTAGTGCCACATGGGTAATATGCTGTGTATTTATACTGCATAGGCCAAGCTGTGTCAATGGGAAGTTTTATTGGGTTTTATTGGTTTTTGTTGGGTTTTATTGGTTTTTATTGGTTTTGTTTTTTTTTGTCTTGAAATTTCCTTTTATGGAATAGTAGAGGCAGTTCCTTCATTGGGAGAATCCAGTTGAATTTTTTTTTTTTTTTTTTTTTTTTTTTTCCTAGCTCTATTCTTATTTGTTTCAATACCAATTCTTTTCTAGCATATCTTTAATTTTTTGCCAAAGGGCTATCTGCCCATATTCAAAGAACATGCAGTAACGAACCTCTCATCATTTTTCAATGGATAAAAAAGTAAAGCAAAGATGGAAAAGGGGAGAATGCAGCCTTTTTGTACTCTGCACCCAACAAACAAAGGCAGCATGACTTCCATTTTCAGTGCACCATGGTATTCTTCGACATCCATTAGTCCAAGGGGTTAATCCTTCCCTGATCTGGAGTCACAGTGTTCATGGAAGGCAGTGGGAGATATGGACACACACACAGAGTAAGGTACAACTTGGTTTTTGACAGTGGCTCAGTGGCCAAGCACAGCCCAGTGGTGAGTGGCTCCTCAGGGGTCACTCCTGAGACTGTTTAATGTCCTTGTGGGTGACACTGACAGCAGGATTGAGGGCACCCCCGGCAAATTTGCTGGTGACACCACACTGTGTGGTGCAGCTGACACTGTGGAGGGAAGGGATGGCATCCTGAGGGACCTGGACAGGCTCCAGAGGTGGCCCCCTGTGACCTTCATGGAGGCCAAGTGCGAGGTCTGCACATGGGTCGGGGCAGTGCCAAGCACAAACAGACACAGGCTGGGCATGAACAGACTGAGAGCAGCTCTGAGGAGAAAGACCTGGGGGTGCTGGTGGATGAAAAGCTGGGCATGACTTAGCCATGTGCCCCGCACAGCCCAAAAAGCCAAAAGTGTCCTGGGCTGCATCCAAAGCAGCGTGGGCAGCAGGGGAGGGGGGATTCTGCCCCTCTGCTCCACTCAGACCTCACCTGCAGAGCTGCCTCCAGCCCTGGGGTCCCCAACATGAGGAAGAAGTGGAGGAGGTCCAGAGGAGGCCACAAAGATGCTCAGAGGGCTGGGACACCTCTGCAGTGGAGAGAGCCTGAAAAAGTTGGGGCTGTTCAGCCTGGAGGAGGCTCTGGGCAGACAGAACCCCTTCCAGTACCTAGAGGGGACCTACGAGAGGGACTTTGTGCATGGGTATGTAGTGACAGGACAAGCAGCTTTTACCTGAAATTGGGTAGGGCTAGAGTAAATAATAGGAAGAATTTCTCTCCTGTGAGGGTGGTGGGGCAGTGGCACAGGTTGACCAGAGAAGCTGTGGATGCCCCATCCCTGGAAGTGCTCAAGGCCAGGTTGGACAGGGCTTGGAGCAGCCTGGGATAGTGGAGGGTGTCCCTGCCCATGCCCAGATCATTTTTAAGGTCCCTTCCAATCAATTCTGTGATTTTGTAATGCAATTCTGTTTCATATCTTTATAGAAATATTCCAGAGACTTCAGTATTTCCCTAGGATGTCGGTTTCCCATTAATACTTTGTTCCTTAAAGACACACAGACTATAACTACGTGCTTCACAAGGATTTCCTTTCCTCCTTTCCAGCTCCTATCACTTTGTCCATCCAGCTGCAGAGCGTGACCAGCACAGTGATACAGTTCAGCTGGAAACCTCAAGGTGGCACAGGAGACAGCCCTTACACAGTGAGACTGCTGGGAAAATCGCGAGGGATGGAGGAGAGAACCCTAAATGAAACAAGCACTTCATTTGAAAATCTGCTTTCTGGTCGTCAGTACCAAATATCCGTGGATGTTTCAACTTGCTCTAAGAATGTCAGTACCTCCTTGACAGTTCAGACAGGTATTTCCTCTGGATTTTTTTTTTTTCTTTTCCTGTTAGCAAACAAACACATTCGTGGCCTGATCATGAAGCCCTTTTACACTGAGCACCTACCTGGACGTGAATAAGCCACATATTGAAATGAAAAGGCAAAAGGAGGCCAAATTTAGAGAAATTTAAAGTCAGACTGCAAATTTTTCATGGGGCTAAGATCCAGAGCCTCACTTGGCACTCCTGCCAAATTCAAAACTTTACTCAGCTAGAACCACAGTGGTTCAATGTTCTCAAGCCTCTCCCAGCTCCATGCACTTTAATTCCCAAGCCTTACTTAGCTGAGAAACCATTTTTAAGCAATAACTTCATTTTTTCTGGTTATTCTCTCATATGTCCACAGCTGCTGAAGTCTACAGGGGAACCACTAGGATTAAGAATGAAGTTTTCAAGCCTGAATATGAGAACAAATCAAGTACAGAATTTAAGGAGTTTGAAAAGAAGTTCATTATGGAGGTATTTTGCTTAGAAATTCTGAACTAAAATTTTATTTTCTGTTGAGCTTTTCCTAGTGTAAATAACCATGAGCAGCAGGGTGTGAATATCTTAAATGTGGGTGGAAAAGATTATGAGATGGTTAGAAATGAAGCAGAAGTCATTTTTCATTTATATTGTTGTTCTCTGAGGCCCTGATTTAAATGGAATTCTGTCTGGAAGCTATACATATTCTCCCACTATGACAGCTGCCTTTAACTGAATTATGGCTAGCATATTGCCGTATGTTAAAGAAAAAAAATAGATACTAACTTAAACCTTTTACCTTGCAGATAACGAAACATCTGCCACAGAAGATACAAGATTTAAAAAATAGAACAAAACTACGTATTGTAATTCACAGCATCGAGAATGGCAGTGTGATTACAAACTATGACATTGTGTCGGATGTCGGACAAAATATAACAAAATCAGAGATTTCAGATGCTTTTACAGGGGCCCTTAACAGGAGCACAGTGTTTAATATTGATGCTCGAAAGACTTTTGTAGAAGGTATGAATTTGTTCATCACCATGACTTTAAGCAGGAGTGTGTATTTTTCGCTGATGGTAACATCTGGTGAAACGGGATTTGGGTGGGGGAAAGGCAAATGGCACTTGGTTCATCCCTTTGCCCAATACTGACTTAAACCTTTGTTCTTCTTCTGTTTTGTTTAACTCCACTGTAGCAAGGAATAGCTGTGAGCCGGGTTTAAATGACTGTGACCAAAATGCTGCTTGCATCACTGAAGAAGCCACTTACTCCTGTCAATGCAACCAAGGATTCACTGATAGGAGTCCCCAGGTTCCAGGCAGAGATTGTCTGCAGGATCCACCTTCACGTAACTGCTTTATATAAGTTAAAAAACCCCAACCCAAACCTTAAAAAAATTGCAAATAAGGTCTTTTCCCTTCCCTGACCCTCCTCAGGCAATATATTACTATAATTACGTACACGGGCCTTGAAGGGATTGGATTTTATGTGGTACCACAGTTAAATATTTAGGCAAGCAATAGCAGCAAGCTTTCTGGGCTTGCTTCTTGAAAGTTGTTTATGAAAATAAGAAGCATAAACTTGGTCACCTTCAAGATAAATTCTACTCACTGCCTCCAAATTTTCATTTCACAGAACACACAACTACAGCCCCTCCAGACACCACCACCAATACAACTGGAACAGGACAGACAACCACAGTCCCTCCAAACACCAACACCCTCAACACAACTGGAACAGGATCAACACCTCCAGTCACTCCAAACACCAACACCCTCAACACAACTGGAACAGGACAGACAACTACAGCCCCTCCAAACACCAACACCACCAGTACAACTGGAACAGGATCAACCACTCCAGTCACTCCAAGCACCAACACCTCCAACACAACTGGAACAGAATCAACAACTCCAGCTCCTCCAAACACCAACACCACCAGAACAACTGGAACAGGACAGACAACTACAGCCCCTCCAAACACCAACACCACCAGTACAACTGGGACAGGATCAACAACTCCAGTCCCTCCAGACACCAATACAGCTGGATTTACAGGATCTACATCTAGTTCCGTTTTTGCTTCCACATTTACAACAGCACCTTGCAGTAAGTAAATATTTGGTACCGAATAGTAGAATGAAAATGATCCAATTAGACACAATATTCTTGATCATCAGTCATATCAGCTGTGAGGTTAAATCCCTGGATGTAATTTCAGAAAGGGAAGCCTGATGAAATTACTGAAAATGCATAATTATGCAAATATCAACCAAGGCAGTTTCTACACCTTTGTAGAAGCTCTCCTGGACCCAGTAAATATTCACTGGGTGCCTGCTTGCAGGCATAAACCAGTGTGATAGGTGAGTTTTCTTAACCCTATTATGAAGCACATTTAATAAATGCCTCTCTACCACTCTGAACTCAGGTTTTCCCGGTGGTATTTTAAAAATCCATCCTCCTGAGGATATCAGGATGAATCAAATATCAGTCCACTTCAGAATGCTCATGTTTTTCTCAACCAGCCTCATCTATTCTCTATTATCTTAAAGCAACATTGCACAATTCTGACCATGTGCCACACTTTGCCTGCAGTTACAAAGGCTAAAAGCAAGCAGAATATCACCCATTTGTGTTTTAGAGCCATCAAACAAAGTACATTAATGTATGATTTCTGTCTATAGAGCAAACAGTTCACTTCTGCTTTTTCGGGAGAATGAGGTGGAAAACTGAAATCAGCTCCAAAAAAAACACACAAGAGTTTATATTGGTTTCATTTGCATTTTTCCTTCAATAATAAATGTGTAGAATTGCAGAAGTGAAATGAACTGTTCTCAGCTGTATGAAACTTCCACACTTTCCAGTGACAGTGTCCGTCGAAGTTCAGAACGTGACTGAAGAAGAAATACACCTCAGCTGGACCAGCAGCAGCAAAGGCAGCCTCTACAACATCTCTATCGTGGATGGGAAGGAGACAAACACAAAAACTACAAATGAGACAAAAGCTGTGTTTAAAAACCTGCTTCCTGGCCATGTGTACACCATTTCTGTGGCAGTGTCATCTTGTGCTGTACCTACTTCAGTCACTGTCCGAACAGGTACCTCCTCCATCACCCTGGCTTTTCTTTTTAATTAATATAAACTCACAGCATCTTGTTGCCATATGATCTGGGCTTGATCTCACAGAGCCTTATTCCTGCAAGTTGTTTTTATTTATTTGACTCATCCCCTTATTTGGATAGGACTGCTTGAACTAAACAGGAGTTTGCAAAAGTAAGAGCTTGCTCGGTAAAATTTCTGATCATGTTGCATTATTGAGTCAGATAATTCTGCAGGGAAGCCAGGATATTTTGGTTGTAAATTTACCAGAAAATATTCTGGCAGTGTGAATTTTAGGTTCTAGATGCTCTTGTGCATGCAGGCAGTGCTTAATTGTCATTGTTACCTTTTTAATTTTATCCTGGGTTATAGACATTAAGGCAAAGAGTTTGATTGTGTCTCTGTGCTAAAACTGATTCTAAAGGAATATGACACATCATATCCCTCTAAATCAAGGTTTCTCCTTTTAGAACTCCTCATTGCTGTCTCCCTCTTAGCCAATTTCTTTAGACAAAACTTTTTTCACTAACAAAATTACCACTTGGCACTGTATACTTTTGCTTTTCCACCACTGGAAGAGATCTAAAAGTCAGCCTGTCAAAGGAAGCCACTGTGTTATTTTGGCATGATCCACGTTTGATAGATCTGTGCTGCACTTTATCATTCTTTCTCAGTGGCTGAGAAAGTGCTCACAATTTCTTTTTATATAACTTGAAAGATGTAACTTGACTTTTTTGCAATTGTTGCTTTCTTCCAGCATTTCTTGACCTCTTAAACATAAATGTCCTTGTTGCAATCCTTTTTTGAGTTCTCTAGTGGATTGTCTGATTATTCTCAAAACCCTTCAGGGCAATTATTTTGTCAGTCGACTGTGGGGGTTCCTTCTGATGGACTTACCCCCTCTCTTAGTCTTTAGGACCACAAAGCCAAGGAATTCTCCTCATTATTTCCATTGAAATCTTGCAATTCTTCAGCCCACTGGCTTTCATTTATTAGTTTCTCTATTGAAGAAAAATAAAAAATGGTTTCCTTTTGTATTCTGGAGCCATCAGCCCTACCAGAAAATTGTTTGTAAGCCAATTAAAAAGAGCAATGAAGACCAAGTCATCCATATTTCATGTGAAATTAAAGATGATGTTCAATTCTGTGAGAACTGGAGATACAATCCAATGAGCTAACCACATAAAACCTGCTCTATCAGCCTTTAATGGGTTTTGACCCTTCATAAATAATTCAGATTAGCAAATCCAGACAAGCATACTGAGATTTTGAGACTCCATGATGCATATTTTTTCCAAAAGAAATTGCAGGTGACTTTTACTTCTGAAAACTCCATCTAGCTTACCTGAGTTGTACAATCACGTAATAGCACAACCTATATCTTTAGCTCTCATAAAAAATCAGAGTTCTCAATGCTATTTCAGTGAGTTCTCAAATACCACCTACCCACCCACCACCTGCCTCTCTTTTGAAATGCTCCAATTCTATAATTTGCAATTCCAAGTTCTCACTGGGCCAAAGGAACTGCTGCTTAGGTGACTCCTTGGCCATAATTAAAGACTTTCACCTATTCCATAATTTTCTTATTAGCATTAATAATGCACGTGCAGAAGCGATTATCTCGATTTTTTACATTTATTTTGCAGATCCTGCTTCCTGTTTCAAAGGAACTGATTTTTGTTCAGCACAAAGTACTGGCTGCTCTGACTTAAAAGGCATTGTCTGCTCCAGTAAGTTTATAGAACCTCAACATTTGTTTATCCATAACTACGGGGTATTATTTCACAATATAGTATCTCCCTTGAGTATTTTGCCATCTGCTTTATGATGCCAGTTCACACAGCATCTTGGAGTTCACACTCCTTTGGTGGAGAAGCTGCCTCCATCAAACTTCAGTGTCAGCTTCCAGCTCTATTTTAGTCTGGACTTTTCTATGTAAAGCTTTCTTCTTTTGGCTCAGGGCTCATCCACCTACTCAGGAGGATTTAAACTCTCTCAGAGCCTTGCAGAGTCTAACAGACTGGTGCTGCTTCTGCTGGAATCAATGGGAGAGTGGCTGTTGAATTAGGGAGTGGGATGCACCCTAAATAATACAGGGATGGTGAACAAGTCGCCAGGATTGTGATGGCTGACAAACTTGGAGAGATTCAGCTCTGAAAGTTCCAAAGCCACTGCATTAGACACACAGAATACACATTATTATTATTATTATTATTATTATTATTATTATTATAGTTTCTGGTTTTATCAATTCATATTATAAAATAAAGTCCAAAGACCAATTGTGGAGGTAATCCTGGGATTCACCTAATTGTTTCTTCTTTTTTTAAATTTTTTTCCAGACCAAGCATTTGCCTGCAACGTTTGGTTTACAAACCAGGTGTTTAATAACACACTTTATAACTCTGATAGTGATGGCTACAAAACAGAGTCTGAAAGGATCAAAACAGAGGTAAGTTGATGCAAATCTTCTTTGTCAACATGAATGAACTGCAGAAAGGCTTGTGATTAGCAACCTTAATCTCCTACATTCATTGTTAAATCAAGACTCTGACAGGTGAAAAAGAAAAACAGTATAGGAAGCCCAAAATCTGCCAAAGACAGACAGCTTGTTGTCCAATGAGGAGGGGGGCTACCTTCCCTAAGCCATCCTCAAACATGAGTTATTTAGTGAAAGGCCCTTTACAACTCTAATTTTGTAAGGAACATCCCGTTCTGTTTATTTTCTCCCACTTCACTAAACTGATGCCTGTGGAGGCAAAAAAGGGATGTCACTCAAAACCAGCCTTTCAGCACAGACTTGGAAATGTAAAAACTTTGCTAGAGTGTACTCTGAGTCCAGGTCATTGGCAATTCGCTTCATGGAAGTGGCTGCAGGGTTGGACAAAGTATCCAGGGGTCCATCTCAGGGAGAAAATGAGGAGAGAAAGTGGAAGCTTGGAGCTAGTCATGCTGACAGGCAGCAGCATCTGTCTGCCACTCAACTGTCTTTAGCAGCACGTTAAAAAAAAACCAACCCTAATCATTTCAACACCTCTCAGGAATCCTGATGTATATAAGCCTGCTGGAAAGGTAAATCTACTGTGAGGTTGGGGTAGACAGCTTTAAATAACTAACACAGCTATTTTTAGTGGGATGATCACACCCTTTAGCTAAGAAACTCCACAAGATTTCAAAAGCAGTAATTAATTTGTTCTCACCACGCCAACTCGGAGGTAACCTTGTCTTATGACTGCTAACATCTCCACTTCATGGATAGAAAATTTATTTTAGTGGATGTAAAAGGTTTCCTCCAACCTGACTGAACGCAACAGGAATCCCTATTCTGGCTTTTAATAAGCTTTTACCTCATGCAAAGTGTCAGCTTTTTCTTCAAAAAATGGCAAAATCAAAGAGAGGCTGTACTAACATGATTGAAAGTATAGACAATTTCTGTACTGGATTTTTTTTTTTTTTCAATTTGAATGTTAAACTATTTCTTTTATATTCCACAGTACTACCACTCTGTAGTTGTAGCTTTGAAATTTTACAGTTTTGCCTGCATAAATCAGGTTTCCTATCTAGACTGCTCATCAAGATGAGGAAAAGAAAAGCATTTTTGGAGCCTCTGGCCAAAGAACTTAAAGGGATGTAAAGTCTGGGGTGGGGGTTTGTCCCACAGAAAAGATGGAGGCAGAGAACTGAGCAGTGACTCAGAACAAGGCTTGTTATCATCTACCAAAAATAGTAATCTTTCAGACTTTTCAGGTAAAATACCATATTTATCCACACTGAGAAGATAACTTCTCTTAGTGGGTTGAATCAAACACCTAATTTTCTGAAAAGATCAGTCCTGACAAAAACATTTCAACCAGACTTACTTAAAAAAGGGCACTGCTTGTTCTTGCTTTGTATCCAAATGAAAGTACTAAGCAAGACTCAACTTTTGGAGATACCAGTGCAATTGATTTTATTTTGATTGGTGTCATGGGAATACACTTGGTTTATGCCAGAATGATTGAGAGGCAAATCACACCCTTGTCTCTCTTTGCAAAGGTATTCTGTAACGTCATGACTTTGAAAATCTGGTGACAAAAATAAGTTTTAAACCTCTCACATCAAGTTCTGTGCTGGTAGTGCATGCAGGACCATGCTTGAAATTTAGTTGCACATGTGAAAAAAAAGTTAGGGGACACTGGACATAACTTTAGAAATATTGGGTGTTCTTTGTAAATTCCAAATTTTGTACAGTCGGGGTCCCATATGGGTTTGTGGGGGAGGACAAGTTGTTTTAATGCATTATTCATTGATAACTAGCTAAACAGATTGGAGCTTTGGAAGTCAAAACTCAGATCTCACATTTTCAATCACAGACAATGCGTGGCTCAGGAATCCTCTTTCAATAAGTTGATTTGTTATCCCAAAACAATTACCTCGGAAGAGTAGTAAGTGAAAAAAATTTAATATCCTGATGCGTGCAGGGTGTGTGTAGGATGTGTGTGTGCTCCTGCTCTGCCCCAGCTGAGCTGACAAGTGGAATAAATCTCACTTTCACCTTACACAGGTTGCTGAAGGAATGCAGGAGAGACTGGGGAATGACCACTTCTACATTGTCATCCTGGGGTTCAGACCCGGCAGCGTGGTTGCTGATTTTCTCTTTGTGCTGCTAAAAGAAGAAGCCACGGATGTGAATGATGTGCAGACCTACCTGAGTGAAGTGGTCAGGAGCAAGTTTGGGAACCAAACTGAAGTGCAGGGTAAGTGATGCTGAAACAGCTTCTCTGCAGTGGTGTGGGGATTAAAGGGTCAGATCTACTGCTGTTAAATGAAGATGATAAATTAGCTTCTCTCTTTTAAGATATTCAAATAGTTCAAGTAACCTATTTAAACATTCCCTGAATATATAGTGATTTCATACAGGTCATGGATCTATTTTAAAGAGTCATTACACATACCCAATTCCAGACTCAAGGGATGGGTTCTCTTCACACTAAACGATCTAAAGACTTTCAAATTACACCATTCCATCCAGCAAATCCTCAGAGCAGCTGTTATGGGTGTCACCAAGAGATCACAAGGACCCTCAGAAAAGATTTCTAGTTAACAAATCTTCACCACACACAAAAACATTTTCGATATTATTCAAAAGTTTCAAAGCTGCCAAGCAGTAAAACACAGCTGTCACTTTGGGATCCAGGATTTCTTACACCCACTTCTTCACTGTTTCTAGCTAACATTTCTAAAATGTGTTTTAAATTTCCAGCTCTGTCTGTTCAGTCCTCAACTGACAACAGTTCCTCCTGGAGAGTTGCAGTGATTGTCCTTGGAGTTTTACTCGGAGTTGCATTAGTGCTGATCCTCCTGGCAATACTGTTTTTCATCTATGTGAGGAGAAGATCAGGTAAATACTTGGTTGAACCCTCAGGACTCATTGGAATGTTTGTCTACAAGCACTTATAAGATAAACCATCAGCTTCACTTAAATATTTCGGGCGAGGCAGAAAACTAATATATTTATCTTCCATTCGATGTTAATTGTGTATATTAACTTAGGATAATTCCACCCTTTCCTTCACAATGTCCATTACCAAACTCCTGAGCTTTTAACAGCACCTAACGTATCTTCCTTTAAACAGGTATGGGATTTTCCACATTGTACACGTGGTAGAGTGAGGAACAGAGGGACTTCTCTTCAGCCTATCCCCTATAGGTACTGCAATGACTCCTAACACTGGCAATCTAGAGAGACAGGATCCAAACTACTCAATACTGTGTTTAAGTCACACTGAACACAGGGTGACTGAGCCTGGTAGCTGTGGCAGGTCACCTGAACGCTCAGCTGAGCCCAGAGTCATCCTGCTGGGTTTTGTGCACTTGGCCAAGGGTGATTCCCCCTCCTCTGAGACTTTTATCACCTCGTAAAGATGCCTTTTTCTCTCCTGTGACTGCAGAATGAGCCCAGGGTAATTAACATTCTAGCATATGCAGATTGATTAGGAGTTTGGAGAGAAATGGGATACATCTTTTGCTGTACTTGCTGTAGAACTCTGGTGGACCAAAAACTTGATTTGAAGGCTTCTGAATTCAAGGTTTCTTTAATTGCTGGGCTACAAAAAAAAAAAAAAAAAAAAAAAAAAAAGCTTACTATATATGTGGCAAATATATAGCATGCTAAATACAGGTGTGGTTTCACAGCATAGTCTCCATGTATTACTAGATGGGGAAGGCAAACATCAGGTTAATTTGAGCCAAAAGTTATTTTAGTCACCTATTTTTGCCTCTCAAAAATGGTTGGTTGAGCAAGGACGTGCCATATGGTGCAATTTTGTCCTGCTCTTGATAATCCCAAAGCTGAGTCCAATAGAAGCAACTCCTGTGGCATTGGAGCAGACCTTGCTTCAGATTTCTTCTAAATGCTTTAAAACAATTAGAAGAAATTACCTTTACCTCTTCCCACCACTCTTCACTGCAGTCCTGGTGAAGTTACAGTCTGTTTCTACTATGGTGCAGATTTTCCCTGCTTGGAATGTGCTGCACAGGTGATAAAGGGGCAGTTTAGGGCTGTTTGTATTTCCAGCAGGATTTATGTGTTTCCTGTCAAAGCAGCTCTCCCTGTATCTGTGTATTTTGTCAGTCTGCCTAGGCTCGGAATTCCTGTGGAGGCACTGAGTATCCCGTGATGTTGAGGCCCTGGCTCACAGCCCCTGAACACCCCTGTTTTTTGGGAATTAGGTTATGGTTATTTGGCACAGGCGACAGTAAATTGGTGCCAGAACTGCAGCACAAGGTGGGAGCTCAGCAGAGTGGTGGTGCACAGGCAGCTCTGCTCTGCTCCACGTGCAGCCAGCATTTCCATCCCTCCTTCCCTGTGCTAAAACACAGCTCCTGGGAGAGCCCTGCCGAGGACCCTGTCTGGAATATTACTTTTAGGAGCAGGGACCTGTGAAACAGGGTCTTCCATGCCTTGCTCTGCCTTTCCTTCCCTGTCATGTCAACTTGTCTATCCTGATTAGGTCTGGGGTGTGGAGTCACAGACTGACTTTCACTGATGGAAAGAGAGTGATTAGTATTTGTTAAACTTATATTATGTGGCTTTTAAATATATCTGTCTTTGGTGTTCTACTCACTGAGTAGTCACTCAACAATGTATTCTGTCAGTAAGTACAAGTTCTCCAGGGAGCTCTGTTGAAAACACAAATGAGTGCTCTCGCTTATGTTAATACTCTTTTTATTTCTTTTTTGAGGGACCTACTTTGAATAGCAAATCCTCACTGTCAGTAAACCTTTTTGATGCCCTTGTAAATAGTGTTAAATAGATGTACAGGAGGCTTGAACAGTCCTGGGATTGTTTGTGCAAAATGTATTTAACGTTTTCGGGGAAAAAAAAAAAAAAAGTGGTATTTTAAACAATTTTCTCAAAGGTGCATTAAAAATAAAATCTTTATTTTTACAATTGTGCATTTTGAAGGAATCTGCTGTTCTTTTGTCGTGTAATTTGGAGCCTCTTCTACCTACCTTGGAGGGGGAGGATGGCCAGTGCAGCCAACAACAGAGCTAACCTTGGTATGATTACACAGAAGGATGATCCCTTTGAGTTAAATCAAACAAGAAAGAAGATCTACTGAATCGATCCTTTTTTACCTTCTACTTCAATAAAAATCCCCCCACCACCACAGTGTGGAGTCTAGACTCTGTGAAGTCCCTGAAAATGAGAGCAGGAGAAGCCAGACCTCCCCCTTCCACAGAGGAACACCTCCTCCCTCCCAAACAGCATTCAGATGGGCTCCTCATGCACATCCCCTTCTCAGAGAGAGGCAGAAATTGGGACAGAGAAATAAATGGCTGAGGATAAGACACTCAAAATGTCTTTTGAGTGTCAGAGAGGCAGGTGGCCACTGTTGATATCAGTGGGATTTAAGCAATTCCTCCATTTTTGTGTGTCAGGATGTCTGTGACTGAGACAGGGCACTTTGCCTGTTTCAGACTTGCTTTTTTCCCCCCTGGAACTGACTGACTGTGATCCAGAAAAACCTGAGCTACCTACCAATCCCTTCCTGCATGCTGAGATCAAGGCCAAGGTCTCAGGAAATACTGTGTTCTGTTCCTGTTGGAGCTGATGAGATGAGAGTCAAGTCTTCAGCTGACTTTTTTTTAACGATTTCACTCTTCCACAATTTATTACTCCAGCTGCTGTCAATAACCAAAAAGCTTTTACTTCACAAGTATGAGAAAATCACGGTGCTCTGGAACCAGGACCATACCCAGCTGTTGCACTGCATTCCCAAGGGCACAGGCAGTTTGAGACTGGATAAAGCCAAGCCTTAGAAGAGCAGGTTGTGCACTTGCCACCTTCTATCTAACTGAGATTATTTAGGCTGGGGAGTTGCAGTCTTCTATCCAACTGAGATTATTTAGGCTGGGGAGTTGGCATCTTCTATCCAACTGATATTATTTAGGCTGGGGAGTTGCAGTCTTCTATCCAACTGAGATAATTTAGGCTGTGGTAGGAATTTCCATTAGTGCCTTTGTCATTGTAGCTTCACGATGGAACAACACCTTGAAAGGGAGGAGAAAGCAGCAGGACACTGGGAATGCCATGTCTGCCCCGCTGTCCCCCAGCCTGTGACAAGCCAGGTGCCAGAGGAACAGAAGGAATTGAGGATTAACACAGGGAAGCCACAGGGCCAGAAGTTCCCTCTGCAGGGAGCTGGATCTGCCATGTGCTGGAAGAAAGACTGGAGTGAGACACTAAAGGGTCTAAAGACACTCAAGTTACACAAATCAACAGCAATAGGGATCAAAGTCACAAACAGCACAGCAATGTGCCTTCCCCAAACTTAGCTGCTTGCTCTCCTCCTCTCAAACAGCAAGAAAGTGCTGTAGGACTTCAGGATATCCCAAGCACATATTGACCTGCAGCCAAAGGAGTGCATGTGTGCCCTCAGCATGGGCTGGAAAAAGGAACTGGGGGATTTGGGTCTGGCACCTGGTGCCAGGACACAGGCATGACCTGCTGGGACATCAGCCAGGCCCCTCCTCATTCCCTGCACAGGACATTGCAGGGATTTACCACTGGCTGGGGTTGGGCCTCATGGCTGATTTTGGAATAAAAAACCTGCTGACATCAGCTTCCAAGTGTACTAGTGGGAAAAAAAAAAAAACAGGGACAGAAATATTACTGTTGGTAATCCAAGCAGACCTGTGTCATTTTATTCACTTTTATGGGAGCTGGGCTGTGGAAGGACATTGAATTCTGGGGACCTAAATCAATGACATCCCTGTTTAGCTACCATTAAATGGATCAAGCTGGTGTGTCTGCCTGCTGGAAACCCACTTTTCCCTTTCTGAGCAGATCCAGCCTGCTGCTGAAAAGGAGCTGGATTTAAACATTTTTTTTGGTGTATAAACACACCCACCTGCCAATTGTTTCCAGCGTTAATTGGTTCTTTTAAGGACTCAGTTTCTGAACAGCCAAAAAAATTAGGGCTGTGCTCAACTTCTGGTCAGAAAGCTTGCAGTGGAAAACTGGGATTTGTCCAGCTCACATCCACTTCACTGTCCCATGACCCCACCTAAAAGTTTGTCCTGAGAAACTGAAGGTGTTTTGAGCTGTAGGTCAAATCTGTCTCCATTCCTCTTGCTGTGGGGGACACCTGATCTTTAGCACGGCTGAATATTTGTGAAACTGGACCAGCAACTGTAACAATAATTGATGTTTTAATTCAGGGATATATAAGCTGTTGTTGCTGGTGTTGTACACGCCTCGTTCTAACCTCACCATGATCCTGTGCCGGCAGCAACACAACACGGGTTAGGCAGGATTAGAAAGGACTCAAAATGATTTTAGGATGGCTTGGTGCTGTGTCAGGCGTTTGAGGCATTTCCTACACCAACACTCGACCCACAGAAGACAAGTTCAGCTTCGTTCTCTGCACTTCTGTGCCCTTCCAGTTTGGCTGAGTAGCTGCAGTGAGTCAGTGCAGCTGTGGGATCCCACAGCAGATGTGCACAGTCGACCAAAAAAATATTTTAATGGATTAATTAGAGAAGGGGATATGTGTGAGTGGGCTGACTTCAAAGCTGTTTCACTGCCAGTTATCCCTTCTCCTCAACTTCCAGCTAAATAAAGAAACATTTCTTAATTTTTTTTTAAGTATGAGGCTGAACGAATATAGCACCACATCCGAGCCTCCATAAATCTTGTCAACACTTTGATTAGACGTGGAAAAAACTCTGCATCCAGGAAGGTGTGGGATCAGAAAGCGCTTGCACCGTGCAGCAGGAGCCACCAGATAGCGCTCCCTGTTCCGGCACCGGCTGCTCCAAGACCTGTTTGCACCAAAATCTTCAGTAACTCACCAATTTTTGGCTCAGCCTGGAAACTCACTTCCTTCCAATGGGTTTTGCAATGCCTGAGTGCACTTCAGTTCTCTCTTCGAGCCGTGCCTTCTTCCCCATGGCCTGAGAGTTGGGAAATTAATAAGTTTTATTGCTCTGGAGAGGTGACACAGAGCAAGGAGAGGCTGGACACAACAAGGGGAGCTGGACACGCTGCAGGTCACCCTGGCTGTGCCCTGGCAGCAGCTCTGGGGCTGTGTAGTCCCAGGCATGAGGAGCTCTCTGGTTGCACTTAATCTCCTGGGGGAATTACAGCCAAAAAAAGGAAGGGATAAAGGCGTCTGTGGGAATCTCAGCGTGATCCTACCTGTCTCTCTGAGCACCTGAATACCAGCCTAAAGCATAGCCCTGAACCCTCAGAAAATACTCGAAGAAAAAGGTTTTTTTTTCTCCACAAGCTCCTCCTCCACTTTTTTTTTTTTTT